>CALNHX010006730.1:25958-84556 GCA_940337035.1 Agriotes lineatus
GAGAAACTATACATGTATAAGATGCATAGAGAAGGTATGCCGTATGATGATTTGATTTTATAAACTCTATTTTTATATTTATTTTAGAAAAAAAACCATATTACTCTCAATTATTTAAATTATAAGCTTCAGTAGCAACATATTATAATATAGGCAGAAGCCGTTTAAACATTGTTCTACATGACGTTGGACGTTCTTAAAGACGAGCACTTTCAGCGTACCACCACAACCAACAGCCAAACAACCTGATCACCTACGCTGCACACCAACATCTAAGGATTTCTACAAATGAACTCAGTGTCTGAGCAACTAAGAAGGAAATTAATCAGTTAAAACTTCGAAAAGCAGCTGGACCAGATAGTATACCATCTGAGCTATTCAGTTTCTACCCTTCTAGCACAGTACATTTACTGCACCCACTTAAACAGACTATTTCGAACACCAGAAGAATACCTACAGAGTGGAAGGACGGTCTCATTATCAAACTGATAAAGAAGGGTGATCTCGGTGAGTGTCAAAATTGACAAAAGATCGCTCTTCTTAACCATCGAACCCACCCTTCGCAATGAGCAAGCAGATTTCAGTCCCCATGGCTTAGTATGGTTATATCAATACATCTTAACAGCTCATCGAATACTTCCTTTGCTGTTGGGCTCCATCCATGCACATTCCAGTAACCAATACTCATGTAGTTTTCATCTACTTAAACAATTTCTATCCCTGTTCCGACGTATTGTTAATGTGATTCTAATTCGGTGCTTGATAATATTTAAATTGATTTAGATTCTAACTGGATGGTGTTATTTTGGTGTAAAAACTTCTCAACTTTATTAGTTAATTATAATAAAATAAATATTGCAAAATAATGTTTGCTTAATTTCAATTAAAATCTAAAAGAACACTGGAATCATATACCCAACCTCAGAAAATCATCTTGTGTGTTAGCTCTGTAAAGGTCAGTTAATTGTCAAACTATGAATGCTGATTTGACTAGACATTTTTCAATCTTATACCACACAGACACCATTGATGACCAGGGCTCTTCTTTCGTCGGATGCATAGTACAAATCGTTAAATCATATCCCTCTCTCTTTTCTTCCTGTTCGTGCCTCCTGCAAATTTCTTTATTCCGATATACAGTGCATTCCAATTAAAACGAACCACCCCATTATTAAAAGCCAACTTGTGTAAAGATTATGGGAGTTGTAGTTGTTACCGGTTTTATTTTAGTTTTTTCTCTTGCAAAAAGGTGTTGTACTCACAAGTGAGAAGGTTATGAAAGGTGTGAGCCCATAACATTACTTTTTTGCGGGTTACCATTTTTAGGGTGAATTTTCTCGGAAACTACTGAACCGATTTTGAAAAACTAAAAAGCATTAAAGAAAGAATTTGATACCCTTTAAGATGAGGTATCATTCGACTCCCTTTCCTATTTGAACTTTTTGACGTTTGTGTTGGTGGGGAGAGGGGCTAACTATAAATGAGTAAATTTTGACACAAAAATGTGTCCCCATAAAAAGAAAAATTGACAAATTTTAGGATTTTTCTATAAATATAAAAATAACGGGATTATACGAGGTGGCTCGTTTTAATTGGAATGCACTGTATATTATATAACACAGTTTTAGTAACCTAAAATAATTAATTGGATAAAGCGAATTGGTTGAACTACATCCTTGAATGTTCTGCAAAAGGCGAATAATTGTTTTTTGTTCTGAGAGATTAGGATTAAGGTTTATAAATTCTTGTTTGGACCTTAGCACCGCTTGCTTCTCTTTTTTGTTCAACAATAAATTGAGTTTTTTCTTGTATTCATTATCTGTGTTGTTGATCAGGAATAATGAATTATTTATTAGTCTGACGCTGCCGGGCTCCATAGCTCAGTGGTAAGCATTCTGGCTACTGATCTAAGGATCGAGAGTTCGATCCCCGATCCCGGTAAGGTTTTTAAAAATAAAATATACGGTACCCCCCACCCAAGAAAAGCGCCCTTCCGTGCTTTCCAAGAATACTTCGACACTCAACATCACTCCGTTTCGCTAATACAATGAAATGTTATGAACCAGTTATTTATCATAAAAAAACCCTAAAAAAATTTTTTTTGCCGGCGACCATACCTTGAAAGTTGATATTGCCTTCATTTTCGGAAGACCTATCGTATGAAAACGATCCAAGACTTCAGAAAGGGTCCTGGCGACCGGAATCGTGTACACATACAAACATACATATCCCGCACAGCACGTTTAGGCACCCCCCAATACGGGGGAGGGATCTAGTGGGCTGGGGTCTTCACCAAAAAATTCGCAAAGCTGCGACGGAGATTTGGTATAGTGGGTTCATTAGTCGGTTGGCACGAATTTTAGAAATATTTGACACAGAGTGGTTTTCGATATGAGGGAATTTCAATACTTCTTACACTTCGTGTCGAAGTAAAAATTCGGATGAAACCCTCTACAGAATGCATTTGGAAGTGATGTAAAGCCATGGGTCCCATGCTACTACGATGTGTAGCATGTAAAGGATCCCTTGCTAAGGTTGGAATTCCTTAGTCTCGGCCAAATTCGAAGTAGAACTGATGTACCTGGTACTCTGAATGCCTAGACCTTGTCCACGGGGTTGGCAAAAGGGCCTATAAAGGCCTACTTGCTAGACATGAGTCTCCCCAAAAATACTACTACTACTGCTAGTCTGACGCTGCCTTTGCGTTGACTTTATATGTCAGCCCGACGGGGAGACATCCAACAAAATTCACTGTCAATTTTGCCAACCCTACAACAATTTGAGAGGTATTATAGCCTTTGCGTAGACATTTTAAATGTTTAGATTGTCAGCGCGACGGGTAGACAATGCTCACAACATCATCCACCAAATTCACTGTCAATTTTTCCAAGGTTACAACAGTTTGTCAGGTATTATAGCAACAAAATGAACTTTAGGGTTATCGTCGATAGCCGCTGTTTTAATTTAAAAAAAATCAACATTATCCAATACCTTTTTTCCATATTTTTCAATGGCATTTTTTAGAAGAGCCATTCGAGGATTTGGAAGATCTTAAATAACGACGGAGGAATTTTTAAAACTTTCTTTTATAGTGTAAATATGGGCGATGCGAACTTTCTTTTGCGGCAAGCTGATGACAGACGTGGATTTAGTTTTCACCGAGATAGATTCTCGCATAGGCTACGTGCGATATTATTAATATTTTCGTTAGGTTTTTCAGCATTGCCGAATATTCTTAAACTGTTAACCAGAGTGTATTGTACATGGGCATCCTTCTTATCGTCAATGTCAGCTTTTGCTTTTGAAGCTGAGACTCTAATGAAGCTATTGTGGCTTCATAGCTTTCAACAATCTTCGATATTTCGGCTTTCAGAGTAGTATTAATTATTGTTTGTTATTAGACAGTCGGAATCTAACGCTTTTCCCGCAACTCTTTGAGCCATTACCTCGATGTCAGTAGTTTCACCACTTCTTTTGTAACCGGCATGGTGTCAATATTAATATGAAATTCACTACACTTAACCGAGCTCTGTACGTTGATGGTTAGCACGCCTACTTAGCATTCGGGAGGTCGTGGGTTCGATTCCAGCAGCCGTCTACTCTGATTCAGGTTTTTAGGTGGTTTTTCCTGAGTCAACAGAGTACCTTCTCTGAGGTGAATGCCAGGGCAACACTTCTCCGCCTTTTCTGGGTTTTTTTCCGTTCTCCACCCCTCTTTCCTCTCGCCCATCCTATAATTCCCGTTCTTGGCTGAAGAGGGACGCAAGGTACATATAGCTGGCCGCTCCCAGTTGGGGGAATCAACATTACCTTGAACGTTTTTACTTTTTTTCACTGCACTTATTCAACTAGCGGCAGCGACCAAACACCTTTACTCAGCGAGAAGTATCATCATCGGAGAAGGTTAAATGATTGATCGGCCAAATACTATGCTTTTTGAATGAATTTATGGGATAGAATTCTTAGCGGAGCAACTTGTATGTATGTACGCTATGTCACCTACATTGATCAACCCTGTTGACGGGACGCAGAAACACTTCTCTTGTCAGCCGAGCCAATTTATTTCTAATACCAATGACTATTTTCTCCAGCATTTTCTATGTATTGTTAACGGTTCCCATTTCTTTCAACTATTTACACGGGAGACAATTACCGACGATACAAAAGTGATGTTCTTCCACGCTCTCCAGGAGAAACTTGTCCAACTTGCTCTCTTCTTTAGAAGATAGAACATTTATCGTTCTCAAGATAGTTTGCATCCCAATTTCATCCAGGTTGCAGATTATCTGTGCCTTAATAGTATATTACGTTACAAGATCGGTAAGCATCTTAGAACAGGCCGCAAAAAGTAGAAGAACAAGGCTCGAAGGACTGTTTCAGTAAAGCACTTAACGATCGAGTCTCGTATAACATTTTTTACCCTATCAACTAATAAAAAATCTGGTGTGATACACGCACACAACTTCTTTTTACAGTGATCTTAGAATTAGTCAAAAATTTGATTTTTAATTTTTAAGCATTTGTCAAACATTTTCAAAAATTACAAATACTACAGAAACCGTACAAAATAGGGCATTAATTGTAGAAACACATTTTTTCTAAAATTTTAAGCTGAATTCAAAAACGTAATAATATACCGGGAGTTCTATTTAAAATAGGAATTAATTTTAAAAAATAAACAAAACAAAGAAACCCATTTTAGAGGTATTCAACTGGAAAATATCTCACATCAATGCACATTAAAAATGTAATAAAAATGTAAAGTTCAAGCAAATCTATGTTGACAGATTGTGTAGTATGATCTCCTCACCAAAAATGCCGCAAAATTCAAATAGTTACCCGAAATAATTTGATTGGTCGAATCGGTCGCCTATAGGGCAGTAGGTATGAAATCTACTCCAGCTTTGAGAAGAGTGAAATCATTACTTATCCGACATCTACGTTTACTGTCTACCTCAAGCACGGCCGTCTAGTCGAGTACGCACTAAAATAAGTTTCTAATTTATGAACGCAGCTTAAAAAGCAAATATAAATTACTAGCTTTTACCCGCGACTTCGTTCGCGCGAGGTTCGTTATTTGTGTATTAAATAATGACTAATTATTTTCTGTCATCCCATCCCATCCCATCCTGTAAATAACCCATGTTTTCTCATCAAGCACATTGAGAAGCTGGAAAAGCTATTGCTACCAAATGACATAGCCATAATATTCTTATAAACTTTACAATATAGAATCAATATAAGTGTTGGTGTTAGTGTACATAATAAGCATATAAGATGCTATTAAATAATATTGCGCAACCACTCCAATAGTGTACTATTTTTGAACGGAATCAAAATGTTTGCTTACCTCTTAAGGCATAATAATTAAATCGCTCGAAGATTTCAATTTCGGCCAGAAAAAAAAAAGATCGGGGATTGTTATCTGAAACCAAATAATATTGTAACAAATAAATAGGTAGAGAAATTCTTTTTGTTTGAGTAAGGTTTGACAAATATGCCATAATGTTTGTCTTGTCATATAGAATTAAATTGACGTTAAATTATTAATAAAGGAAAGAACCTGATTTCTTATGGCGTCGCCGGTGAGTTTTCATACTGGGTTTCTGTTATATGAAATTCTAGAAAAATCAGCACAAATATAGCACAAGAAAGAGTCAAAAGCTGCTTTTCCTGGTATGCGTCTTGTTTACTTACTAATGTCATAGTAAAAAAAATGACTGTAGAATCGTAAGTCGGCGTGTATCTTGAGTTAAATGATTCAATCGGAAAAAACAGCTTTTTAAAAATAATCTTTATTTCGTAATTACAGGTATATATCAAAAACCGTCTGAACTCTGTTACGAACTAGTAAAGAATGAATCTAACGATTTACATAATTCGCAATGTGGCAAAGATGCGTTTGTATTTTACAGTTCTTTGTTTGAAAATATACATATTATAAAAATATGTTTTTTACCTTCATACAATTTACCTTCAATACATCGAATACCACAGCACATGTTTCTGGTATCAACTATCCCAGTACCTGTGCAGAAATTCCTACCGAAAATTTTAAATCTTTATATGACATCCCGTAGCGAAAAAACGAAGAGTAGCTATTAAGCGATCTTGAGGACATTGCTTCTCGCATTACAGTGTTTTGTTTTACAAGACGTTCTTCCTCCGGATCATTGTCCCTTAGTTCTTTTGTTAAGGGAAGATGGATTCGTTCTTTTCTAAGCAAATAATTTTTCACCTATTTAGAACGTCGCTTTCGGGTACTACTTTCTTCCATATTTATATAGATTAAAGCACAACACATAGCAAGTTTCTTTTATTTTTAAACAATTTATTTATTCTGCACCAACTAAGTACTGTATGATCTACTGAAGGCTTAAAAAATGTGGAAACCCAACCGTGGACCGTTCGGGAAAGCAACAGGCCATGCTACAGTTTTCGTCCACTAACATACAGTTTAGCCTGGACGGATCAACTCTACAGATTGGCCAGCGGATTTTTGGAACTGTGCATTAGTGGGCGGCCATGATTTCGTTCGTGGCGGTTTTAAACTACGGATCTGTCGCGGTTAAAACCGGTAGATAGATCTTTGCGTGTGTGGCCAGCTAATGGGCATGAAAATGGCGATTATTGAGATGACCTATATTTTCAAGCTCGTTATATTTACGAACCATGATATCCAGACTCCGACACCACTCTTCTATACAGCCGTGCAGGGATGCCAGATCACGGCCGACTAAATTAAATACTATGGCCTGCACATAGGGAATACAGTGCCTTTATATGAGACAGTGGCAAATTTAGGCAAATTTGTAACGGGTGTTTATTTAAATTTGTAATCAGAATCGCCTGTGATACGTGTTTTACGTTTGGCAGTACTGAAAACATTCGAGATTTGCAGGTTAGGATTTGCGTCAGTCTGTGTCAAATAACAAACAAAACCTAACCTACTAACTTCGAATTTGACATAGACTGACAATACACTTCAGTACTGCCAAACGTATAACACGTATCACAGGCGATTTAGCCTAAACATGGCGGCTGAAACCACGTGATTTAGGGAGCCAATCAAAAATAGAACACCTCATTGTCGCCACTGTCTATATAAAGGCACTGTATTTCTTATCATAGATAATATAATAATAAACTATCGTATATACGGGATGCAGAAAGTTCGTTCCCCACATTTCGTTCCCGGGAAATTTCGTCTCCCCACATCTCGTACCCGGAAACTTCGTTCCCGAGCGAGCTCAATTTGTCTCCTAAATTACAGCGCGTTGAAAAACGGGTGGAGCGATCGGAATACCGTTAGAAAACGAAAGATATTTTATCTACGACCACTACTAAAAGTAGGCCTTTTAGCGCTAGCTTGTTTCACTAAAAGTGACGTTTTATAGTTTACCGTGGTTAAAAAAATCAGCTGTTTACTTTTAGCTCTAGTGCTAAAAGTGAAGTGAGGTTATAAAACTACAATTTCGAACTGGAAGTGAAGTTGTAAAGTTATTCTAGTTGCTTCTTGCGTTACAGGTAAAGTGTTTTTAAAATAATTAAAGCGTTATGTAATGAATACACTCAGATGTGGAGTATTAATAATTACATTTCGTAACTGACCTTGACAGCACTGGCTTCGCAAATATTCGCCCGTGCATGGCCTACTATTTATTATGACATAAATTATAACTGTCGTAGATGCAAACCTTTGTTAAATCGACATTTATGGATTAATAACAGTAAATTTAAGATCGTACGGCTACGTTTCATAATTTTCATGTCTCGTGCATAAACCTCAACTTTTAGCATTTGTTGCATAAATAGCTATTATACCATAGTTTATAACTTACAACAAATTGGAATAACTACCTTTGGCCCATGGTTCTTTGGCCCAGCTTTCTCAATATTTGTTTGATATTTAGAAAATTTCTCCATTTTCTACAAATCGACAGATCTGCCACTCCCACAATAAATAAAATAACCTCAAACAACAACCCGCTTGTGCAAGCGCGAGTGCTTCTACTTTGATCTGATCATAGACAACGATAGACATAGACAAAGTAGTAAAAAAGCTGGGTTCGGAAAGATACCTCTGACAGCTCTGTTTCCTCGAAATCATTCGCAGAAAGAGATCGATAATAGCCATCGGCGCGAGTGGAAGTGAGATGAATGAACGATTTCGAGGAAACAGAGCTGTCAGAAGTACCTTTACGAACACAGTAAAACTGAGCCTTTTGGCGATAGATAGATAAGGTCAGTAGATCAACACACTAAGTGCAAGGTATCGACTATAGTGATTTTCTATATCTATCCTTGTCACGCAATTTTCTCCAACTGGGGATAAAAACACAATCTAAGGAAAAAATGCAGAATCTGGAGCACATTACCCCCTATTGTTAATATTAATTAATATTAACCATGTTTCTCTAGTAACCATAGCTAAATTTACAAGGGAAGCAAATTAAAGGAATTTACTTGATATCCGCACTGTCAGTGCCAAATTTCAAAAAAATGTCTTAGCTATACTTCTAAAATGTGTTTTTCATTAGACTGTACATTAATTTAATTGTTAAAATGTGAAAAATAGCAGTGGCCCTAACAACTTTCAGTTTCACTGAGCGGATGTCAAGTAAATGTGACATAACCTAACATATGCCTGACTTTATAACAGTGCCATTACACTAAAAAGAAAATCCCCAAAAATAGTGTTTTTCCTATTGCACTTGTGCAATTTGTATTTGTTATCTTTATCTCACAATTTTCTCACAATCTCAAGCGAGGAATGGAATGGCGGTACCTTTCGCTTATACTCCATTCACTATAGTCCCGGATTGTCAAAAATGACGTTTTATGGTAGCACTGTTGAATTTCGATTGGTTTTTTTGTTACTGCTAGGTTGGACAACACAAAAGCGTAATTTTTAAAATTAGCGTTTTTGTTACCTGGCAACTTTTATTTATTTTTGCTTAAGTCAGATCAAAATAAAAAATATTTTGATTTAAGGATGTCATCTTCAAAGAAAAGAACCCTCTTAACGTGCAGAGAAAAGTCGGCAGTTGCAAAAAGCTATATAGAATTTAAAGAATCATTGCCCAACGCAAATAAAAAAGAGATTTATGAAAAAGTTGCAAGAATATTTTCTGTGAGTAAAAATGGAAATAAATTACATTAGGTAGCAAGTTCTAATTACCTTCTTCCAGATCAGTTCTAACCAAGTTCATGATATTTTAAACAAATTTAATAAGGGAAAACCATTAAGCAGTCCAAAATTCAAAGAAAAACGTCGATCAACAGCATTTTGGGAATATTCCTACAAAGAAGATTTATCACGTTATATTTATCGTTTAAATGAAAAAGGAGATTATTTCACAGTATCTCATTTATATAATTACAGTAAAACAAATTTGGAATTTATGGGTGGGCGGACAACCTTTTATAAGATATTGAAAAGTATGGGATATGTTTATAAAAAAGCAAACTGTAGGTTTATACTATGTGAAAAACCGCATGTCAAAGTATTGCAGGTTAAATTTTTAAGAAGATATTTGCAATACCTAAATTCTAGTGAAGAAATCAACTTCGTGTTTTTAGATGAAACTTGGATTTACCAAAACGGTACCGAATTGCGAAGATGGGTACATCCTACAAATTTACAGGGTAATCCAAGAAAAATTAAAAGTGAAGGGAAACGTTATACCATTTTGCATGCAGGATGTTCTTCTGGATTTTTAGATGGGTGCAGTTTAATTTTGGACGACAAAATTCAACATAAGGATTACCACAAAAACATGCGCGGCGAGACATTTAGAAAGTGGGTGGAAAACCAGTTAATTCCAGTTCTCAATAAAATGCAAGATAAATGTGTAATTGTAATGGATAATGCTGCTTACCATTCTATGCTTGCTGATAAACCACCCACTTCTAATTCTCGTAAAGCTCAGATGGAGGAATGGCTTACAATGAATGGGGTACCTTTTGATAAAACACATACTCGAAAAGATCTTTGGAATATCATAAAACCTATTTTGGACCAGCAAAATTATACCAATAAGTACATCATAGATAACATACTCAACACTCATGGCCATGAAGTTCTTAGAATCCCCCCATATCATTGTCAATATAATCCAATAGAAATGGCATGGGGGTTTGCTAAAACTTACTATAACAAACACATAAACTTACTGCCTTCTTCGAAAGATAAGGTAGGAAATTTATGGAAAGAAGCTCTCTCAAAATTCACTGCTGAAATGTGGCAAAACTCCATTAAACACTGCGAACAACTTATAAGGGATGATTGGCTTAAATTAATGGGACATTGTAGTGTGGATGATATTCCTCCCATTATAGTTTCATTAGCTGAGTCTGATTCAGAATCAGAACTTGATAGTTTCTCAGATTCAGATTCAACTGATGAAATTGTAATGTCTGAACGTATTGATGAAGGTGTGGAATGAATGATAACAAATTTAGGAACACCTATCCAGAATTTTAAAGAATATTCTGTATTCAAATTTCAAAATTACATAATTGAATTTCAGGTTAGTACCTATTACTTCTTTAGTTAAACCAAAATTTGCGTATTAACATAAAGCAAATTAAACGATTCTTAATTTACATAAATTATTTTTAAATCTAAAATTCATTATCAAATCTATTTCATTTAATCATAATGATATTAATGATGTATAAAATATTTATTGTTAAGTTATTTATGATGTTTATGCTTTCACTCAAAAGATTACTACAGGCAAAAATGTAATTATTTCTTATTTTCATAAAATGTGTACCTACGGTAATGATAAAATGTTAAGATAAGTACTAATAAAAATAAGACTTTAATTTTTAATGATGTTGTTATAAAGTGCATTGCATATAGGTATTACATTTGTATATTGCGTTATTGTTACTAAATGTACCTGAAAACATTATGTAAAATATTTAAAATACATTTAATGGTTTTAATACGTCGTTTTACTTTTAAGCATTTTCAAAAATTTCACTTTCTGCATCACAATCCTTTATCTAATAGACTTGTCTGTCCGTCCGTCCGTCCGGGACGCTGTTTCAGCAGCCAAACCGTAAGAGATAGAGAAAAAAGTTATTAAAGTTATGTTTGTAATGGTCATGTCAGGTCAGGAAACGAATTTCAGTCACGTGACACTTCCGGTTTTCGAGAAATCACAAAAAAGACCGGATTTCAAATAGAACGCGGAGCTGCGACCCTCTGCGTCTTAAAACCTCGATCGGTTAGGCAACCACTTTGACACCTTCCATGTCTGGGTACAGTTTTTATTTAATACGCGTTCTATTTGATAAACGGTTTTTTTTTTGTTTTTTTAAATGAGACATTTGTCTCACTGGATTGCTAGTATAATATAATTAGCAAATATTATTTTAACCATAACCTATAATTTATAGTTTTGACATTAGTAACTTAATTAATTGTTTCTAGTTACCCATAGCTTGACTTAAAAGTATTAACCATGATATAAAGGATTGTTTTTAATTGGATTTTGACATTTACAATCCGGGACTAAAGTGAACAGAGTATAGTGTATTGATCTATTTCGAATATTATTTGCATTTTATAATTTTTTGACAGGCCTAGAGACCCTGTAGATAGTTTACTAAGAGTTGGGCAAACAGCCTGATTTGACAACCGTTTTTGATTAAAATTAGATATATCGTGTTAGAATATATTGAAATATTATATTAACTAAGTTAGAAACCATGTATATAATTAGATAAGAGTTGAGAAAACACAAACGTCAGCCGCAAAATTTGATCCAAAACATGCATCATGCATGCATGCGCAGAAATACTGTTTGAAAGTCACTAGGTCGTTTATCTAAAACACCTTTATTTAAATTTCTACTGCTGCTTCAAAGCACTCAAAACAGCGTAGAGTACTGTTTGTATCAGAAATATGTAACAAGTGTTGAAAAACTGAAATATGTATACACATTTCGTATAGCAGATATATGAACATTTCCTAAAATGATGGTTTCTGCATATTAAAGCATCGAACTGATCTTTAGTTAAAATGTTTTTGAAAGCTTTTTCGAGTTGCTCGGTTTTACTCTTTTCATTGTGTACCTACCTAATTTCTTTCTCAGGATAACGTGTTTGCGTGCGAGTTACTAATTTTGAATGGAAAACACAATCCTTGCTTTGGTATAGGAATTCATACGTGGTTTGGGTAGCAGCTTCCTGTTTATTGCTATTTCTGTCTTCAAAGCAAGATTCAGACAAAGGTTCAGCGAAAAAGTCATCTTTAGGATTGAAGAAAATTTCATTTTCAGGTCTGGTTATATGATATGAAAATAAAGTAGAAACGGCAGCGCCTTTTAATTTTCTTCTGTCATCCACGCGTACTTCTTCCCACTGGTTTTATTAAAATGGACTATTTTTGATATGCTGCTCTTAGCTCCTCGTTTTTGCAGCCAATAATACAGCAACCCCTCATTTCAGGAACTTAGATAAAAGTGACAAGTTTTGACTTAAATGAACAATTTGTCAAATTTGATTAATGGGAAACTGTTTCTAAGGCAATGAGTATTCAAATATACGACGCGCATGATCCACCAATCACAATGAATTCCCTCGTTTTCTCAACTCTTTTGTAACTATATACAAGATCTCTAAACTAAGTTACAGTGACTATATAATCACAGTGTGGCCATACGATGGTCATGTTTTCTATTGGCTGAAGGCAAAAGGATTCCAAGTTATTGTCATTTTTAACAGTGTACAGAATGTTTAGTTACAAAAAGTTACTAATGTCAAAATAAGACATTGGCATTTTATAACTTGTCAAAAGTTTGAGTGGACGTATCACGTGATGAAATCCGCTTAGTTTTCACGCGGCCGTGAGTTTTCCAAATTATAGTTTGTTTCTACGGAAAAGAACCATATTTTGACGTTTTTCACAAATTAGTTATTTACGATATTCAGAACAGTATTAACATCAAACAAACCAGAACATTTAACAGAGAAATAAATATTTTCCTGTAAGTTTTATATTGCTTAAATATTCGTAAGTCACAGCTCAATAGATTATTGCGGTGTATAGTTGCAATTCCAGGTTGAACATGTATAGCAAGCAGTTAATGTCGGGAAAACTCCAGTATAGCCCACTGGTACATTTTGACATTTACGGAATATGAACATAAAGGAACTGTTATGCCAATGGTGAAACTGGATTTTAAGCCATAAATAAGAGAAATACTCATTGGGAAATTCAAATTCAATATTATTGTCGACGATTGGACTAACTGAAGTAAATTTGTAAGAAGACTAGTGAGAGGATTAATGTTCATATTCCTACCGTGTTTATTTTATACTCCTGTAATTGAGGTACCACAGCAGGTAGAGTAAATGTATACTCACCTACTGTATGTCTCAGTGGACGTTATCCACAAAAACATACACATCATTGTACGCCAACAGACGCGAAGTCTGTAAAATTGTGTAAGTTGACTGTTTAGAGTTCTGCCCTCACATCCTAACTAAATATGAGCGCATGTCGGTACCCTGATGAGTCTTAACACCAAGAGACGAAACATGTGCCCATTCGATCACAACTAACAACAGAGCTTGTGCTTCTGTGCACAGCTCTAGGAGAAGGTCAGGTGATAGGTGTCGCTTTCCTTTAAGGAGGGGAGTATAAAATAAACACGGTAGGAATATGAACATTAATCCTCTCACTATGCTATATCATTTATGTTTTGGATTTGAATTTTCCAATTTCCATTAATTGTAATAAATTGAAGACACCGTATGACTCATATTTCTTCAACATTTAAACCCCGTTGTGGTATTTTATTGTATTTGAGAGATCAGTCATTTTGAATAACAATCTTTCACTTCAGCAAATGAATAATTGTCAAATTTTATTTTGACTTTAGTAATTTTTTCTTACCAAATGTCGCTTACACCGTTAAAAAAATTCTATTTTTTTATTACATCACCATGGTTTTTCGCAAAATCTGATTTTGACATTGGATTCAAAAGTACCAGCCAACAATTGTATGGCCACACTGTGATTATATAGTCACTGTAAACTAAGTTAGTGTACCTGTATAATACTTTAGTAAGAGTAGAGCAAACAGCGAAAAATTTTGGATCATTTTTTCATGGCTACCAAGATTTAATGATATATTGAAAAACAAGGTTGGTAAAACTGGCACACGAGTTGTCAGTTTCATCAAATACGAGGTTAGCAGGTTAGGTTTTGCGTCAGTTTTGACACAGACTGACACCAAACCTAACCTGCTAACCCTGAATTTGATGAAACTGACAACTCGTGTGCCAGTTTTACTAACCTTGTTTTTCAATATATCATTAAATCTTGGTAGCCATGAAAAAATGATCCAAAATTTTTCGCTGTTTGCTCTACTCTTACTAAAGTATTATACAGGTACACTAAACTAAGTTACAGTGACTATATAATCACAGTGTGGCCATACGATGGTCATGTTTTCTATTGGTTGAAGGCAAAAGGATTCCAAGTTATTGTCATTTTTAACAGTGTATAAAATGTTTAGTTTCAAAAAGTTACTAATGTCAAAATAAGACATTGGCATTTTATAACTTGTCAAAAGTTTGAGTCGACGCATCACGTGATGCAATCCGCCATTAGTTTTCCCGTTTTCTTTTTGTTGTTCATCGTGCTTCAAAATATTCAGTACTTTGCCAAATTACACCTATAAAACATGTATCGAGAAAACTCCAGTATAGCCCACTGGTACATTTTGACATTTACGGAATATGAACATAAAGGAACTGTTATGCCAGCGGTGAAACTGGATTTTAAGCTATAAATAAGAGATATACTCATTGGGAAGTTCAAATTCACAATTATATATGACGATTGGACTAACTGCTTTTTTTACGGTGATGCACAGGTATTTTTGTACCAAGTACACACAAACAGTGTTGAATTCAGACTGTTTACTCCGGGGGGGAAAATGAAACTTCTGGGGGGTATTTTTACCTATTTCTACGCAATTCACCCATTCTTTTATAGATTAAAAAAATATGAATATGATATTTTAATGTTTCCGGAAGGGAATTCTGTACTGTCCGGATGGATTCAACACTGCACACAAATCTTTAACTGCAGCTAACTTAATATCGCACCTTGACGGCAGTCAAGATTGGGTCCGGCATGAGACTCCCGTGTTTTGCCTCCATTGTCTGAACATTTGTAGAACCTCCGACAAACTGAGAATCACATCATCACGCGCATGCGCCTAAACACCAGTGGGCTATATTGGGGTTTAGCCCATGTACCTATCTAATATAATTTAGATTTTAATAAAGCATATTAAATTACCGAGAAGATTTCTACAAATGATGCTGTATCATTTGTGTATTGGATTTGAACTTTCCAATTTCCATTAATTGTAATAATTTGAAGACACCGTATGACTCATATTTCTTCAACATTTAAACGCCTTTGTGGTATTTTATTGTATTTGAGAGATCAGTCATTTTGAATAACAATCTTTCACTTCAGCAAATGAATTGTCAAATTTTATTTTGACTTTAGTAATTTTTTGTTACCAAATGTCGCTTACACCGTTAAAAAAATTATATTTTTTTATTACATCACCATGGTTTTTCGCAAAATCTGATTTTGACATTGGATTCAAAAGTACCAGCCAACAATTGTATGGCCACACTGTGATTATATAGTCACTGTAACTAAGTGCGGCTTCAACGCCATCTATGTATGTATGTAAAACTTATACTCATGATGTCATAATAACCCAGAAAACACAGTTAAATAACATTTATCCAACACCTCGATATAATAACACTATTATTATGTTGATTTTGCATAAGTAATGAGATATATTACTCACTAGTGAGAGAATATCGAAAAAGTCACTAGTGAGAGAATGTAGAAAGATACCATGAATAACAAAATTAGATTTAACACTATTTATCATTCAAATTAATATTTGGAACCCCGAGGGCCTCCTTGGATAGGGGCCGAGCCCCGAGGGCCCACTTGTTGTGGGGCTGAGCCCCGAGGGCTTGATGTTACAACGTCGACTAGAGGTTATTGTAGCGTCCTGGGATATGTATTAACACGTAGTAAATTGTTACAGGGTGTATTGGGAAACTATGATGCCAACATGAATAATTTACAACTCCCGGAAAGAAGTTCTGGCAATCCTTCCATTTCTGGTAATTCATATCAGAAGGATATGTAATGGTGTATGCAAACTCCTTCGCAGAAGATGCTCAGACTAACGTCTTTTGCACTCTGAATTAACTTTCTGTGCTAAAAACACCCTCCAAGAGGCATTACCTTAAAATGTCTGCATCTTTGATTTTAAAACGTCGGCTAGAGGTTATTGTAACGACCCGGAATATGTATTTTTACATAGCAAATTGATACAGAGTGCATTGGGCAATTAGTGGTGCTAACATGTATAATTTACAACTCCTGGAAAAAAGTTCTAACAATTCTTCCATGTCTGGTGATTATTTCAGAAGGCTATGTAATGGTGAATGCAAAATCCTTAGCAGTATATGCTCAGCCCAACAACTATTGCACTCTGTGTTAAAGCACTCTCTAAGAAGCATTACCTTAAAATATCTGCATCTTTAACCTTAAAACCTCGTCTAGAAATTATTTGTAGCGTCGCAGAAGATGTATTAACTCAAAGTAATTTGTTACAGGGTATATTGGGTAACTATGGTGTTAACATGCATAATTTACAAATCCCGGAAAGAAGTTCTAGCAATTCTTCCATGTCTGGTAATTATATCAGTAGGATATGTAATGGTGTATGCAAAATCCTTAGCAGAAGATGCTCAGTATAACGTCAATTGCACTCTGAGCTAAATTTATGTGCTGAAAACACTCTCTAAGGATCATTAGCTTAAAATGTCTGCATCTTTGATTTTAAAACGCCGGCTGGAGGTTATCGTAGCGACCCGGAGTATGTATTTATACCTAGTAACTTGTTACAGGGTGCATTGGGCAATTATTAGTGCTAACATGCGTAATTTAAAACTCCCGGGGAGAAGTTCTAGCAATTCTTCCATGTCTGGTAATTATATCAGAAGGATCTGTAATGGTGTATGCAAAATCCTTAGCAGAAGATGCTCAGCCTAACGTCTATTGCACTCTGAGCCAATTTTATATGCCAACACTCTCTAAGTAGCATTGGCCTAAAATTTCTGCATCTTTGATGTTAAAACGTCGGCTAGAGGTTATTGTAGCGTCTCGGATTATGTATCTATACCTAGTAAATTGTAACAAGGTGTATTGGGCAATTATGGTGCTAACATGCATAATTTGCAACTTCCGGAGAGAAGTTCTAGCAATTCTTCCACGTCTGGTAATTATTTCAGAGGGGTACGTAATGGTGTATGCAAAAACCTTAGCAGACGATGCTCAGGCTAACGTTTATTGCACTCTGGGCTAAATTTATGTGTTGAAAACACTCTCTAAGAAGCATTAGCTTAAAATGTCTGCATCTTTGATGTATTAACACGTAGTAAATTGTTACAGGGTATATTGGGCAACTATGGTGCTAACATGCATAATTTACAACTATCAGAAAGAAGGTCTGGCAATCCTTCCATGTCTAGTAATTATATCAGAAGGATATGTAATGGTGCATGCAAAATCCTTCGCAGAAGATGCTCAGCCTAACGTCTTTTGCACTTTGAACTAACTTTATGTGCTAGAAACATTTTCCAAGAGGCATTAGCTTAAAATGGCTGGATCTTTGATGTTAAAACGTCGGCTAGAAGTTATTGTAGTGGCCTGGAATATGTATTTATACCTAGTAAATTGTTACAGAGTTTATTGGGTGAGTATTGGTGCTAACATGTACAATTTACACCACCTGGAAAAAAGTTCTAGCAATTCTTCAATGTCTGATAATTATTTCAGAAGGATATGTAATGCTGTATGCAAAATCCTACCCAGAAGTTGCTCAACCTAACGTCTATTGCACCCTGGGCTAAATGTATGTGCTAAAAACACTTTATAAGGAGCATTAGCTTAAAATTTCTGCATCCTTGATTTTAAAACGTCAGCTAGTAGTACAGTAAAATTGTCGTTTTACCTTAAAAAAATTGGCCGCGGCGATTCCTCTTGCCCAGGGGTTTAGGGTCATTAGACAAGTGTAAAACCAAAAAGTCGTCACCCCACCCCTTGCCAAACAGCCGCCATCTTGATAACAATTGAATTTGTTTTTTCTCGCGATCCATTGGTCGCACAAAAAAAGTTATTGAACAAAAAATATTGGAAATAAAATTCTACACATTTTTAATCGTTGCCGTGATACCGAGAAGTTGGTATTTAAAACGGTAGAGGGCGACAAAGTTACCAAAAATCTGTTTCCGCCATTCTAGCGCTGTGGGGGTGATTTTTTCCGAAAATTGCGAATGTGAAAGTTGTAGTGCTTGAAAAAATATACACGAATCTTTTTTAATAATGTGATTGATTGAAATAGTCTCTGAGTGACAGCCCTTCAAAGGCCGCGCAGCGTGGAGAAGTGGAGAGATGTAAATTATTTATATTCCGCACCTATTATAACTAACGAGATGCCATGTCTGCCATTTGGTTAACATAAATAAAACCATTATCGCTCGTACTATTATCCATTTTTAATCCAATACCATCACGAAACAGCACTCACAATCGTATTCACGGATTTTTTCCAAGAATGTTTCACATTGCGTTTACAACAAGTTGTGAGCTCTTTTTTCAATAAAAGTTTTAGCAACATTTCTATCATGGTCGACAATGACACGGTTGTGTCCGAGGCTCCGAACCAAGACGAAGAAACAGCCCCAAAAAACAAAACGTGTCTGAGTAGACTACAATATATCTTAGGGTTTATGCAAAAAGAAATTACTTTCAATATACGAACCCAGAATCAAATCATTTGGCACAGCTAAGATTTTTCCGGTATCTTTATTTTGTACCCACAAAAGAAAATCTTCTTGGTCAATATTCTTACATAGTAATTGTAGACGTTTTTAGCAGTATTATAACAGCCTTAACAATAACAAATTACAAAAAGTAATCGGGAAACACTAACTTTAATAAATATTATACACCAAGTGAATTAAACATTTGTTTATTCACGAATATATGTTGAGCCCACGAGCACGTAGTGCGAGTGAGATCATATCTTTGAGTTAATAAATGTTTAATTCACGTGGCGTATATATGTTTTCATTCAATATTGACGAAATTTTGAATAAAAAATTTAAAAAATATTCAAACTAAGATATAAATTTGCCCATTCATCGTCGATTTGATCTAAATTTTAGTAATTATATATTACACACTACAAAGAGAGAGAATAATTGAATGTAAATATTTGTAGATAATAAAAATATGTTGTTCTTCATTGAAACTTTTTTAATTCTCTTTTCACTTGTAAATCATAAACTGTTTATGAAGGTTATGGATTTAATAATGTCACTTTAAACTGTCAAAATTGAATAAAATAAATTACCGATTCATTTCATTTGGCCCAAACGATCAAAATATAATTTCGTTCACCGTAGCATGTTTTACTTGAAGTGAAACAAGCTGTTTGTTGTTTAATAACATATAGACAGTCGGGTATCTGTATTATTTTTGCATAAATGGCACGTGGTAAAGCAATTGTCAATTTGCTGAATTTTGGTCATTCTTGTGGCAAAATTTACAAAAAATTGCAATTATCATATTATATAATAAATATTACACCAGCAAATTTAAGAGCTTTACGGATCTGAGCCAAATGATATCATTCTGGGCTCATATACTCCTTTCCCATCATTTTCATTTCTTTTACCTATACCAATTTCTTGGTATCGCGGCAATGACCAAAAATGTGTAGAATTTCTGTAGGTTGTAAAAACCTATTCACATTGAAACTACTTGAGTGACGTGACGATTTTATCTCGCAAAAGAGAAATGGTTACTTCGCTGCGCCGGAATATATCGTACATTTCCCACGCTGCGCGGACTTTGAAGGACTGTCACTCGGAGACTATTCAAATCAATCTCATTATTTAAAAAGATTCGTGCATATTTTTTCAAACACTACAACTTTCACATTCGCAATTTTCGGAAAAAAACACCCACGCAGATCTACAATGGCGGAAACAGATTTTTGGTAACTTTGTTGCCCTCTACCGTTTGAAATAGCAACTTCTCGGTATCGCGGCAATGATAAAAAATGTGTAGAATTTTATTTCCAATATTTTTTGTTCAATAACTTTTTCTGTGGGACCAATGGATTGCGAGAAAAAACAAATTCAATTGTTATCAAGATGGCGGCTGTTTGGCAAGGGGTGGGGTGACGCCATTTTGGTTTTACACTTGTCTAATGACCCTAAACCACTGGGCAAGAGGAATCGCAGCGGCCAATTTTTTTAAGGTGACGGGGTATTTTCCGACAATTTTACTGTACTATAGAGGTTATTGTAACGACCCCGAATATGCAGTTATGCCTAGTAAATTGTTACAGTGTGCATTGGGCAATTAGTGGTGCTCACATGGATAATTTACAACTCCTGAAAGAAGTTCTAGCAATTCTTTCATGTCTAGTAATTACATCAAAAAGATATGTAATGGTGTATGCAAAATCCTTTGCAGAAGATGCTCGGCCTAACGTCTATTGCACTCTGAACTAACTGTATGTGCTAAAAACACTCTCTAAGAAGCATTGGATTAAAATTTCTGCATATTTGATGTTAAAACGTCGGCTAGCGGTTATTGTAGCATCCCGGAATATGTATTTATACCTAGTAAATTGTTACAGGGTGTATTGGGCAACTACTGGTGCTAACATGCATAATTTACCACTCTTGGAAAGAAGTTCTAGCAATTCTTCCATGTCAGGAAATTATATAAGAAGGATATGTAATGGTGTATGAAAAATCCTTCGCAGAAGATGCTCAGCCTAACGTCTATTGCACTCGGAACTAAGTGTATGTGCAAAAAACACTCTCTGAGAAGCATTAGTTTAAAACGGCTGCAGCTTTGATATTAAAACGTCGGCTAGAGGTTATTGTAGCGTCCCGGAATATATATTTATACCTAGTAAATTTTTACCAGGTGTATTGGGCAACTATTGGTACTAACACGCATT
Source organism: Agriotes lineatus (assembly GCA_940337035.1). Lineage (NCBI taxonomy): Eukaryota > Metazoa > Arthropoda > Insecta > Coleoptera > Elateridae > Agriotes > Agriotes lineatus. Next base: position 47,078 of record CALNHX010006730.1, read on the forward strand.
ATTTACAATTCCCAGAAGAAGTTGTAGCAATTCTTCCATGTCTTGTAATTATTTCAGAAGGATATGTAATGGTGTATGACAAATCCTTCGCAGAAGATGCTCAGCCTAACGTGTATTGCACTCTGAAGTAACTTTATGTGCTAAAATCACTCTCTGAGAAGCATTAGCTTAAAATGTCTGTATCTTTGATGTTAAAACGTCGGCTAGAGGTTATTATAGCGTCTCGGAATATGTATTTATACCTAGTAAATTCTCACAGGGTGTATTGGGCAACTATTGGTGCCATAACATGCATTATTTACAACTCCCGGAAAAAGTTCTAGCAATTCTTCAATGTCTGATAATTATTTTAGAAGGATGTTACAGTTTTAATTACTCAAATCGACATTGATCATATCTTTTGTCCATAATCGGGTACAAACTACAGGCTTCGCCGGCTTTACCAGAAAACACAGATCTTAATGTGTCGGAACAGGTGTTGTTGTCCCAGTTACCCGCACTTAGCTCCATCGGGAAAGCGTAGTTCGAAAGCTCAAAGAAAAACCGGCGGCATTTACCCTATGGCTTGCTTAAGATAGATGCCTAGAGCGCCACTTGTTTCTAGATAGGGAATGGCTAACGTGTTAGAAACAAGAACACACACGTAGCCTATGGGGAGGTCCTCCAGGTAACTTCACTCCGCTATAGCGTCCCCCCCGCCAAGCTCCTTCGGGCCTGTTGGTGTATACACGGGGTGGCCTTGCGACAAATGACTTACCTTGATGGCCACACCCTCTAGAGCAGTGATTCCCAAAGTGGGCGATATCGCCCCTTGGGGGGCGCTGCAAAGATCTAAGGGGGCGATAGTAGTCTCGGGTGCATTTGGGGGTCGGTGAATAATAATAAGGGGGCGGTGAAAGCTTAAAGAAGGGAGAGAAGATAAGACAATTTAGAAAAACCATTCGTACATATTTCATCTGTTATGTAACATAGTGTAACATTATTTTCCAAATAAACACACGAAATGCAGGTTACAGACTTATTTATTCTATGAAGACTATTTAACATTATTAAATGTTCTTATTCTTCTTCATACCATTTGTTACTTTATTTATTCAGTCTGTTTATTCTCCGTTTCTTTAATTTTGCTTTATCACACCCTTTAATACACGATCCAGAAAGTAAATGCCATTATAATAAAGGGTTTTTATTATTCAAATTTGCTTTTACTCAAAATACAGGTTACAAATTTAGAAGATTTGTTTATTTTAAAAATAGCATTTTTCCTAGCTATAATAATTTATACAAAATTTCTATATGGTATATTTTATTACAATATTTTATAATTGACTTTTTTTCAAGTCTGGGAGCAAAACACAGTTTCTACGATACCAAAATCGTGAAAGAAATAATGAATTACTCTCTAGAGAGGAGAAATGTCCCTAGGGAGTTTTCATTATGACTGAGCAACAAGAGCTCACAATTATGTCAAATTCGAGGTTAGCAGGTTAGGTTTTGCTTCAGTTTTGACACAAACTGACGCAAAACCTAATCTGAAAACCTCGAATGTGACATAATTGTGAGCTCTTGTCACATTCACTTACAGTGCCACCAACTTTAAAATTTACCATAAGCTACTAATTTTAAACTAATTGTAACTAAAATGTCAATAAATGACGTTTAAAAAATACAGGTTTTTCGTGTTAAATCTTCGTGCAACGTGAAAAAAATAGTATATGCAACTCGGAGAGAATGCTATTTTGCTTCAGTGCAATTTCTCTCTCTCATTGCATAATCTACTATATCAGATAATCATTTGAGTTTGCCTTTCACTTTAGTTATTCCGATTGTCAATTAATACCTACAAATTAAAATATAAGCTCTGATGTTAGCAAACAACTATCCCAACTAAATCAACTTATATGCTCGAACCTTTTTAATAAACTATTCACAGTTTAACAGTAACTGTATCTAATGTATCATTCATTAAACAATTCTCAAATATTTATGTTGTAATTTTAATCCCCCTTTTAATGTACACTAGCGATCATTGAAAATGAACGGGTTGTGCATTTCAAATTGACTTAACCGATGCTTTTGCAATTGGATGCAACGTTATTTTATTATTACGATGGGTAGAGAGTTAAAACAACACGATTCTACTTTAGAGATTAGGGGAATCGAGAACACGTAATCAACTACTGTAATGTTGGTTGTATAGCCCTGTTCATTTTCAATGATTCTTTGTGTATAAATCCCCCCTTGTACTTTTTAATTGCTAATTAATTTATTCTTTCAAAATAATTTCCTACCTAGAAATACTCTTACAGATAATTATCAGTTTGAATATCTTTCAGTTTGTTCGCTTTAAAGAATGTAGATATCCAGGGGGGCGCTGGGTAATTTTTTTTTCTGAAAAGGGGGCGGTAGGCCAAATAAGTTTGGGAACCACTGCTCTAGAGCATTAAAAGAAAACACTAGCACAAGCCCAAATCTAGGGGCGTTCTTAATTGAAGGGCAGGCCTTGGGTTCACACTTAATTACACCCGGATTTTGCCGTAATTAACTAATGACTAAAGGGTTCAGCAACAACAAATAACTAGACTGAAATTAATCAAGATTTATGTTTAATAGAACACCCAGCTTTGAGTTTGAATTTAATACAATGGGTACATCCTAACTGGAATTTCGGAGTCCCCTAGCAAAAGTTAACTTAATCTAAGCATCATTAACAAGTAAGCAGAACAAAATCACAGTAGAGACGCCCCCTGCGTATAATAATTAATTTGAATAGTTCAATCGAGCGGGCGTACGCAATGTCCAATATAAACTTAGATAGCGCACGACAAATGGTCGGTATCACTTCACACGGCACATAATTAAACAAAGCGGGATCATATATTTACTGTAAACAATTTTACCTTGGCCCCAAAGCGTGTCTTCTGCGGAAGCGGGTAAACCAGGTCCCCGGTGGAGTCGCTTGGCAGAATGAGGACTGCAGTGCAAACGGAGTTGTTGGGATGAAAGTTCAGGGACTCCCCAGTAATTAGGAATCGAGATGACGGCCTCCGATGAAGCTCTGGTGAAACGTCACGAGGGTGTTGCGAAAAACCCCAAGAAGAAGGCAGATAAGGATGGGCCGGAATTCCTCAACGGTTGTGGAAGAAATGACAGCAGACAGTACGACAAGTATCGTGCGGCGAGCACCCTCTATTTACAGTAAGCCCGGCGTTGATACACAAATTTACATAAAGTAATGGTTTTCCACACTTAACAGGGAAAAGTTATTTGAGGCTTAAGATGACGTCTCTTAACAAATCGGCAATTAAAGCCAAGACCCCCCCCCCCCCCCCGGGAAGCAAAACTATATTGAGACGCCACTGCTTATCGTAACGATGCCGGCTACATTACTTCACTGCATGCTTCCCCGCCCGAACCTTCAAACACTCACGCAATAATAACTTCAAGGGCTCGGAGTGCACTCAAAAATCCACAAGAACACAATTAGTTGCTTCACAAGGTTCTCCAAAACTACTAAGGGCAAATTAGCTCAACCCCCGGCTTCCGAAGGCGGGGGGGGGGGGGGGGGGGGGTGTGCAAAACTTCACACAACTGACTTCTGTGAGTGTCGGATACTGATTGCCCCCGAAGCTCGCAGATTTAAAATCGGGGGCCTATTAGAAGAAAGTTTGGACCCGAAACGGACAATTCTAAATGTGCGGCTGACGAAGGGCTTATCAAACATTATTTCAATGGTCCCAAAACTGGACGTAAAAGTATCGACGAGAAAGCACGACAAGGAAGGCTTTTAACGGGTGATGCAATTGCTGGCTTAGCAAGAACAGGGAAAGCCACCCCCCCGGTTTACAACGAAAGTTCCACAGGCCTCAAATGTCACACCGATAACAGCAAGTTCTAAGAAATTCTTGAAGCTATAACTGCCGGAAGGCAGGATAGATTTCTGAAACAGTATTTAAACATTACGCGACCATCAGGGCTGCCCCCAAACCTTATTTCCAGAAGCTAATTATTGAACAGTAATCAGGTTAAACAAAGAACGTTCTAGAAAGAGTTTGTTGATGCTACAGCGATTCTCAAAGGGTTGAATTACCAAAGTGCAGTTCGCAAGAACTGCAGGCGTTAATTTATTGACAGAAAACACTAAGCTCCAAGGCCTAATTCCGCTCTTACTTCAGATAAAGAGCTTACTCGAAATTTATTTTCAACAGCTTCGGGCACTATGATAACTGAAATAAGGCCTAAGGCTTCAACGCCTAAGTTTCGTTACTGCTTAACATAAAGATAAAGAGTTTATTTAGGCGTTGACGACATGAAGTCGGGGGCGAAAGCGTACACGGTGTATTGACAGAAAGCGCTTACGGACAAATTCCACTGGTTGCGTTGCATTAGCGTTTAGCCCAACTAAATTTTGCTAGCAGCTTATAAAAGACAGGGCCGGCTCTCGGAATTTTTAGATTGAGATCAAATTTTAAATAGAACATCTTTAAACTAACTTAATTACTTAATAACAACCTATATATAGATTAATAGCAAAAATAGCCTAGCGAGGGAATTATCTAACAAGGATATGGAATGCTGTATGCAAAATCCTACGCAGAAGATGCTCAGCCTAACGTCTATTGCACTCTGAGCTAAATTTATGTGCTAAAAAGGCCCTCTAACAATAAATATTTTATATATCATTAATGTCATTGTGATTAAATGAAATAGATTTGACAATGAATCTTGGATTTGTTTTTTGTTCTGCTGTGACGTTTCGCCCCCGCGCGAACGCGTTTTTAAATTAAAATTAATTAGCGCGTTCTCCCTCAGGGATTTTTGATTATCAGGAGCTGTAGATCTGGAACGCCCGTCCAGCGATAACGGCGCGTCATCAACGGATCCCCCGCTCCACGTATGCGCATCTCTGCGCCGGTCCCCCTCTTAAACCCTCCGAGGAAGTTGTTCGCTGCACGAAGCCCGAAGGCGAACACTTATAAGAAGCTCCACGACCGCTCCTCAAGGCATTCATCCACTCGTCCACCGACACCGTCACCAGCATCTATTCCCCTCCTAGATCCCGATCCCTTTCCGTCCTGTCTAGTTATTTAATTACGAATTAATTTCATTTTCCGACCTGACTCGTAGTCGGCGATAGGCGAAGACTTCTCCTGGAAGTAGGCCCGCCTTCACGATTACAAACTTAAACCTTTTCCTTACCCTGCAGAATAGGTACGGGACGAACCTGTATCCCCGAGACACTTTAATTAAAGAAATCGATGTTTGTTAATAATTTAATTTGACAAATCCTTAAGAAGTGTTTGCAGGCGAAGACTCAATTTAGAGACCGCCAGGCCCGTCTATTTAAATAACTTGCTTAGCAAGCAACCTAAATGTCATTTTGCGAATAATTATCTCCCAAAAGTCCATGCAATTAAAATACGACGATGGCATCTCGTAATAACTATTTTAAAAACCCGAATAATTACTAAATTGCAGCCCTTTGAAAGAATTAGTTAATGTTCTTATTAGCTACAGAGTTCTACCTACCAGGGGAATCTGATATCAACATCTCCAGGCCGTCTCGTCGTGGAGGAAATCTCCTCGTCACCGGCAACCGACTCAAGGAAGCTCACTAGGTGGATTTTTCCACCAAATCCTCGTGGCACCGCACCTTGCACAAAACACCACGCCGCGAATTCCTCGAATAAGGGCAAACATCCTAAACGCCACCATCACGTAAGCGAAATCCCGGTATTTGGTTAATTAAATTGTCATTACAGCGACATGTGCTCGTAAACTTTTCGCTGAGTGCCAAGTGAAGAACGCCTGGGGCTAACTTCAAGCCGTTCCAGAAGCTACCAGCGTCGTCTCCGCAAGAATTCCCGAGGAGGCTAACCAGAAACCACCGTTTTACGCGGCTGTACGACGGGTTGCAGCAAAAAAGAGACGACGGGGAGACAGAAGATTACTTTTATTATCAAAATACATGTTAATTTTCAATTATCCAATTATGATTACGTTTGTAAATAGTTCTGAATATCAATATTAAATTGTTTAAAGCTATCCTGTGTTTGGTTTGCTACGCTTCTTATGTATATCTGGAAATCTTGACCCTGTCTCCGACTCGACTAGCTATCAGAAAGTTAATTAGTAATTATCTTTATACCCTTAATGAGCACAAGGGTGAAATATTATACTGCAATATATGGCTCTTGTTAAAAATTCAAAACCTGTCAAAAAATTCAACGAGTTCAAAATTCCTGTATGAGGTTAATCTTTGGTATTAGACAATTTTAACACACTTCACATAAATTATCTGAATTTACTGGTTATCCATGATCAATAAACGCAAACTTTCTACTGCTTGCTTGTTTTTATAAAATCATAATAAAAAAGAAACCTTCTTATCTATACCGTAAGATAACATTTAGAGACGACGATATATATATATATATATATATATATATATATATATATATAAGCTCATAAAGCGCACCGCGGCCAATACAGGTATCGCAGCCACTCCTCCCTCAAATGGGTCTTACAAAGTAGTAATGAACACGCCGTAAAGGCAGTCAAATATATATATATATATATATATATCAGGTTCAAAGACACAACAATTACGCCACCTATGCACAAAACGACTCTCTTCGAATGTAGTTTCAGTTACCAAATTTTTATAGTTTATAACTCATTGCCAACTGAAATTAAAATCTTTATCAATGTATTACTTTAAAAAACGTTTTAACAAATCTTACTGAGTCGGCATTTTTCTCCGTGATGCAAAGGGGGATTTACATTTTGCACTTTTAGTGTACATCACGGATCATTCATCCGTAGTGAAAAGTGTAACTTGCAAATTCATCTGAATTTCATCCAAAATTAACATCTAAAGTGACAGTGAATACAGTAAAACCAATTCTTACTTTGGATAAATCGGATGGATGATTCATCCGCGTTAACAAGTCTAAACATGCTAGTGAAGAGTTGCAGATGATTTTTAAATGTGTGCACTGTAGTTTATTAAATAATTATAATTAAAATCTAGGCCACTATGACGTGTTGTTGGAAAGACGATCAGACTAGTCTGGTTTTGGAAGTATATAAAAATTACGAGTGCTTGAGGAACAACAAGGTTCAAAATTATCATGAAGTAAATATGCGTGAAAATGCATACAAGTCTTTACTCAGCGAGTTGAACTTTCCTGGCTTAACTGTAGCTGATATACAAGTCAAGATAAAAAACAATTCGTACCCGATACTGTTCAGAGCTGGCCAACATAAGAAAATCTGAACATACCGATGCAGGAAAAAGACGATTTGTATGTGTCTCATTTATTTTAATTCAAAGAAGCAGGCTCGTTTTTGAGGTCGATTTGTACTCCAAGAGATAGTTCATCAAATTTGAAGGCAAGCAAAAGAATCGTTGTAAAAGTTGATAGTTTTTTTGAAAACAGTATGTATTTATAAATAACTACATTATTACTGTCTCGTATATACTACTGTCTATAGGTACATATAAGGTACTACTAATGTATTTTATTAAATCATCTTCCATTGCCAAGGTACACTTTCGGTTGTAACAAACTGATTGGCATAAAAATCAAGCACTGGTTTCGAAACATTGGTAATTTCATCAGTTTATTCGTCGCATTTTCCCGGGGTATAACTGTTCCCTGGTTCCAGTCTTGAGAATCCAATAACTCGTTTTCTAGATAAGGTTGATTATATTCGGAGGTTTTTCTTTAATACCAGTTACGCAACGCACAAGTTATTTTTACAATTTCCTCTACTGTGTTTACATTCAATAGAATTGGCTTTTCAAATATACCAAATCGGGCTACTAATATTCTGAAACGGTTTTCTACAACTCTCCGAGCCCTTGAAAGTATATAGTTAAAGATTAGTTGAGTTCTATTCAAAGCCGCTGTTCTTGGGAAAAGTTTGAGTATATTAGGTCTTAGTGAAAAGCCATCATCTGCGACAAAAAGGCCATTTGTAGGATTGGATTGCTAAGCAAGTTTTATTCTAAAGCTGCATTAAAAGTTGATTTTGAAAATATTGAAGCATCATTCAGCCTTCCATTTGTCTCTACGCCGATGTAGAGAAACGAATAATTTGCATTAGCAATTGCAAACAATATCATGCTAAAATTATTTTTATAGTTAAGTAGTGGGATCCACTGTGTGGAAGACAATCAATAACTATATGCTTGCCATTCATAGAACCCCAACATTTAGGAAAATTCCATTTTATGTTGAAGTCTTGCAGAATTCTTTTGCATTCGTTTGATGTTGTATTACATATTATATTATAATAGTACTAGCAACCAGGTGAGACAAATGTCTCATTTAATAAAACAAAAAAAGACCGTTTTTCAAATAGAACGCGTATTAAATAAAAACGTGATTTCTCGAAAACCGGAAGTGTCACGTGACTGAAATTCGATTCCTGTTTTGATATGACCATTCCAAACATATAACTTTAATAACTTTTTTTCTCTATCTCTTACGGTTTGGCTGCTGAAACAGCGTCTTGGACAGACAAGTCTATTAGATAATAGTTATTTACTATACAAGTGGGATAACAGCATAATTAATATACGTGTGTGTAAGTTACAAACGAGTGCATAGCACGAGTTATGTAAGCACACAAGTATATTAATGATGCATTATCACACATGTATTGTACAAAATTTTATCTACGACTGCCTAAAATTGAGAAAAGTGCATTAAGGAAATGCCAGATGTCATTTTCAAAAATATTTTAGTAGGCAAATGTCATTATGTCATTCATTCATTTGACACTATTTTCAGTTACGTAATGAAGTCATTACACAACTCAGTTGCGTAATGAAACCATTATATAACTGAGTGGTGTAATGAGCTTCATTACGTAACTGAAATAGTGTCAAATGAGTGACGTAATGAGTTACTTATCCCACTGGAGTAGATAAAGGATATTATATCATGAGGGAGTAAAGTGCATCATTAAATCCCGCGAGTGAATACTATTTCCTGAGGGCCCGAGGGGAATAATCACTCAAGGAATTTAGGCACTTTAGTCCCGTGTGAATATACGCTATTTTTTGCACTTTTGGGAAAATTATAATCAAGCATTTGAAAAATTTGGAATCTGTCAATTTGGAAACTGACAATTACAATTTTACATCAGGCCCTGGATAGCCCGAATCAGTTGGCAGTACTAAAGTGTATTGGCAATCTGTCAAATTTGAGATTTGCAGGTTAAGTTTTGCGTCAGTGTGTGTCAAATGACAAACAAAACCTAACCTACTAACCTCTTGTGTACATACATTTACCATAGTTACGGTAACATTTTTACTTTAAACCCCTAGAGGCTAAAGTAACTACTTTTGTCTCTAGGGATTAAATGAGCTACTTTAGTCCTGCAAGTGCAAAAACATTTTTGCACTTTCGGGACTAAAGTTGGCACTTTTGTCACTTATTTCCAGGGACTAAAAAAGCTCATTTAATCTCTAGGAACTTAAGTAATTACTTTAGTCCCTAGGGACTAAAGTAAAAATGTTACCGTAGCTATGGTAAATGTATGTACACACGAGGTTAGTAGGTTAGGTTTTATTTGTTATTTGACACACACCGACGCAAAACTTAACCTGCAAATCTTGAATTTGACTTAAACTGACAATACACTTCAGTACTGCCAACTGATTCAGGCTATCCAGAGCCCGCTGTAAAATTGTAAAATTGTAATTGTCAGATTCCAAATTGACAGATTCCAAATTTTTCAAATATTTGATGATAATATTCCCAAAAGTGCAAAAAATAGCATACTACAAAAATTCAAATATATACAACCACTACTATATTATTTCCGAATTTGAAGGGAAATAGTACGTCGGGTACACCAAAAAAAGCTGCATTGGCCTCCACATCTTGTTCTTCCTGTTCATAATCATCAAATTGTTGAGAAGCTTCGGTTGGAGTATTTGGTTTTCAGTGCGTTGGGTACGTGGCTAAAAAAAGCCAAAAAGCTGCACTTTTTGATTGGAAATGTGCGACTTTTTGTGGTCATAGTTGATGCCAAAAGGTAACTTTCCAGATAGGAAGCCACTTGAAAATCCGGTGTAGAACACCAAAATGTCGGCCATTAAAGATGGCGCCGTATTGGCGCACTAAATTATTTTGTATCTCTGCTCCTAATGGTCCGATTTCCATTTTCATTTCTTTGTTTGAAAGCTATAATAAAGAGGAAACTGTTTTGCTCTTATCTCTACACCATAAGGGTTCCGCACAATTAAAAAAAACAAATAATTTAAAATTTGTAGTTCTTTCTGCAATTTGATGATTTGTTGCGTTCTTTTAAATTAATTAATTAAACTAACAGTGCTGACGGGCTTGTTAACCAAGAACAGTACGCTGCTTACCAGAGCAAGTTTCAGGACCAAAAAGAAGATTTAAAAATAAGCTTTCTTGAGTTCGGAAACCTTTTTGAGGAAAACTCATGTGATTTTGTGGTTTGGAACACAAAGGTTATAATGGATCAAGAAAAGGTAAAAGCTTTGGTTGGTGCTGAAGAAAAACCTTACAACTGTACAACAACTATGTGGAAAAGCGTTTGAGTAACGAGGCAGAGGTGAGTATATTTGCTCCTCTGAAACAAACTAGGACTAACTTCTTTGGTTTTGCTCGAAAAAAGGTTTCCTCCCCAACAATTTCTGACCTGAGAAATGATGTTGAGCTTTTCTCTAGGGCTTTCATTGTAAGTCAAAACAGAAACTTGGATTTGGAGAAGTTTTTTGAATATGAAAAACCAGTGCCCCACCTTCGCTCTTCTCAAATGGTGTTCTGCGATCATGTCAGAAATCTCAGCTACTTAAAAATCCTGGAAAGAAGTCGTTGATCCACCACAATTCAAAGGATTCTGCGATACAATCATTTACGATGGAGCAGCATTAGCACATGCTCTTCCACCCAAAACATCCCAGACGTTTGGAGAATATTGTGATACGAAATTCAATACAGACTTTTGAATGATACTGAGAGATTTCATGCAAACAGAATACACATTTTTTGCCATACATACTCAAAAACTTGTCCGAAGAAACGTGTGAGAGATAAGAGTGGCGTTGGTCTTCGTCGCCAAGTAGTACAAGGAAATATGCTACCAAAAAATTGGAATGACTTTCTCTGCTGCCATCAGAATAAGACGGAACTCTACAAGTTACTTGGAGAACATGCATTTTTGAAGTTTGATTGGGCCCACATCAGTACTGAGATTGATGACATCGTTCGTTCATCTCGGCCGCATGAAACTTCCAATTCACGGAGTACAATTTAGGCAACAGGAAGAAGCAGACGACAAAATTTTTCTCTGTTGAATATGGAGCCAAAGAAAGTATTATTTGCACAGTAGATACTGCTGTAGTCGTTTTGGTAATCTATTTCTTTCACATTCTGAAAACTGCGGGACTTTAGGAGATGTGGATTCTCTTTGGTGCTGGGAAGGGCCAGAGATACATAAACATTAATGCCATGTTTGCAAGTATGGGTGAACATAATGCTATTGCATTGAGAGGGTTTCATGCATCCACTGGATCAAAGGTAACGTCATCATTTGCAATGAAAGGGATATAGACTGCCTCGAAAGCGTGGAAATCATTTCCCGAAGCTGCTGAAGCCTTCCAAACTATCCCTCTACCACAAAAGTTTATTTCTGACGAGACTTTTCAAGTTCTGGAGAAGTTTACTGTTTTGATTTACTACAAAGGCACAGAAGACTCCTCATCATGTTAGAAAGCTTCTTTTTACTTCAAAAAGTCGCAGTCTACAAGTTTGGGGTCGTGCGTGCTCAGTGCTGGACAACATTCCAGGGGCCAGAAGGATAGGGATAGACCATGGTTGCTGGCTGGACGCCGGTCTGGTCTTCTTTTCCCTTCCATGAACACTACTTTGCACGGACAGCACTATTGTCGACAATGCAGCAATAAATACAATAAAAGGTATGCGTTTAATTGATTATTTTTAAATTCGTTTCACAATTTAAAGACTATATTGCTTTGTTGATCCAATGCCTTAATATAATAATAATATATAAGCAAGCTCATTATATGCTCTTTGATATAAGTAATAATTATCTGCATAGAAGCAGTTAATTTACACGAGTATTTCTTACTATTTAGTCGTTTTTTGTTTGTAGAAGCGTGTCGCCTTAATATAAAAAATGTTTTCAAAATATTTAAAATCAATGTTGTTTATGAAAACAAGTCTTTCTTGACATATACGGAATCCCATATACGTAAACCCTTTTTTGTGGGGGTAAAACAGGGATATTGAGCACAATTTAAAACTTCCTTATCAATGAAATTCGCGAGGAAAAGTAAAATTTTCAGGTTTTTGAAAATTGTGCAGAACCCTTAAGCTATAGAGATAAATGTATAACGACAAAAAAGTTTCCCCTTCACAAAAGCTATCATACAAAACAAAGAAAATCGAAATAAGGCCATTAGGAGCTGAGATATAAAAAAAATTAGTGCGCCAATAGGGCGACATCTTTAATAGCCGCCATTTTGATGTTCTACACGGATTTTCAAGTGGCTCCCTATCCGGAAAGTTACCATTTGCTGTCAACTATGACCGCAGAAAGTGGCACATTCCAATCAAAAAGTGTAGCTTTTTGGCTTTTTTAGCCACGTACCCAAAGTACTAAAACCCAAATACACCAACCGAAGCTTCTTAACAACTTGATGATTATGAACAGGAAGAACAAGATATGGAGGCCAATGAGACTGAAAATATACAAAATTTGACCGATAGCAATGATGATATCCAATAAACCCAAACCAATAATACACAAACAAGCATTTCCCCCATACCTAAAAGGAAGGCTGATAGTAATACAGAAATGGTTCAAGAAGTCATACAAAAAATTCAAAAATTGTCAAATACTAACAGTAAAACGCAAAACATGCATGAATTTGATGACTTTTGCGACAGTCTAGCCATGCAACTTAAAAAGTGCCACTTGAACGTGCGCTTATCTGTCAAGAGAAACTACAAGCAGTTATGATGCAAGAAAGGTTATCGCAAATTTTACAAAGTGGTACGTCTAGCCATACTACATCCCCTTTCACTACGTCTGCATCGCCCACACCATCACCTGGAAGTGTTCCTGAAAATTCTCCCCAAATAGTACATGCTCTAGATAGCTATGACTCTGAAAGTTACAATCCTGCATACCAAGAGCAGGTTGATATAATAACTCCAGTAATTTACAGTATTAATGACTTTTAAGTCAAAATTCAGTTCTATACAAGTAGTAGGTATAGCCTGCTGTGCTTCCTTTTAGTGCAGGCTCCAATGGGATGTTCGTTTGCAAAAATTGCGGACCACAAAGTGTTTTGTGATTTGTGTATCTGAGCCCCTCGGCTGTATAAAAAGCCATGTTGTCGCGCGCGCGCACGGTCCTTGTCATCCCCCCCCCCCTTACATTTGCTCTAGTCTCGCTACGACCGCTTGTGACGTTGGCAGTTCGTCAAATCCACGCCAGTCGTGGCCAAACATCGTCAAATAAGTGTTGTTTTCAATTGTTTACGTTTGCTAAAACATTTGTTTCCGAATTAAGTTGGCTGTTTTGTAGAAAAAATTTCACTAGAAGTCGTGAACTTGAAAAGAAAAAGACCCAGTGAACTCGTGTGTTTGTTTTGCGATTCGTCAGAACAATGAGTGAATGACCCAAAGCCCGAGTCGTTTCTCACTAATGAGACGTACAGCAAGATGACGTAAAAACGAAGTAAATGTTAAGTTCGATAAACTGTACGATCCAGAATGCAGTGGTGACCAATGCTTTTCCTGACACAGAAAATGTATGACGAGCTACGTAAGTGAGAAAAAAGTGCGGAGTCGAGAAATAGCATTATACAAGGAAGAACAAAGTGCTAAATGTAGTACTGAAAAATCTAGTCCCGAAGTCCGCCTGAAAACACCCAGCAAAAATTAACTTGTTTAATAAGCGGCCAGAAAGCAAAAAATAAAATCACAAGCCTTTATACGTGTTCAGAACTGTCAACGGCTCAAAATATTTTTAATACTGCACACGTTAAACAAGATGGCGTTTACACAGCAATAAATACTGTCGCGGGACGCCTAAAGTAGGGGTAACTGGCAATCCTTTTAGTTAAAATACACTTGGACACGAAGACTAAAGCTACTGTTGCGAGATTAATAAGAACACTTAAATACAAATACTTGCATTTATTTTCTGCCGTTTTACAGAACACTTAAGTTTAATATCGTTGCTTCTTAACTTTACTTATTAACGTCTTCTTATTAACTAACTTAAGTTTGTCCAGTTTGACCAAGAAAACTCGGTAGGCGTTTACAAATTTCCAAATAAGCCTATCAGAGCAGTTCTAATTTTTGGACTTTTGGCACGTACATACGGGCGTGACAGTTCATAATACTTCTATGAATTTGACAAATTTGAAGCTTTCACACGATGAAATTTGTCAAGCTCGATCCCTCGCAAATTATTGCTAACAAAGTTTTACAATGCTGCTACAAGAATTTGCCCCCGCCGGCACAAAATTTTTACGATCGAGTTGCAACAGTTGCACTTCTGATCACGTTCTGGCCATATACCTTTGCCTAATTGTTCGGCGTACGAAGTAAACCCTGCATAAATTTACTCTAATCTATTCGTGAGATTGAAATATCTCCAGCTTCCCAGAGAAAGGCATGTTTCTAAAACACCGGCTAACATTCGCTTGTTGTAATTTTAATATTACATTTTGCCTACGAATTCTACCTTAAAATATTTATGATACAAATGGCTTATAGCTAACTAAAGTACAGTTTCCTACAACCGCGTATAGTTCATTTCATTAAAGAACGCAAATCGTAACAGTACCTACCTGTCAGATGCCTCAGGATTTATCAGCCAGAGATGTAAAGTATCACAATTCTTGCTACCGGGATTATATACGGATACCAAGAGTGTCAGAAAATAAACGAGGGCGTCCTTCTTCAAATATACCCCTAGGAATAATACAGGCTTCCTTTGAAAAATTGATAGATGAATTAAAAGATCAATTTTCAACCTGTTCCTTTGAACTATCTTATTCGGCAACAAGAATGGGTGAGCTCATCGGGTTGGAAGATGCAGTCGTGGAAAACCGAGCTGTTAAAGCCCTGTTAATTGAAAAGTATGGTGAAAAGGTATCGTTTTCACATCCTGTTGACAGGTCAAAATCGTCAATGGTATTCTTGTCAAATATACCCTTGACTGAAGTGGTAGAACGTGTCCGTCAATTGGATACAGATAAAATCAAAACGTGCGCAAAACAACTAAAGGATGAGGCAATGGCTGCTGAACTTTTACCGGACGAATATTTATGTGACGAGACTATTAGAAAACGTAATTAATAAAACTGAATTGACTCCAACATGGGTTACTTTCATGCAAAAATTACTCAGTGCGAAGAACCAAAAATTAGGAGGGAAAGATCTCTTCGGAGGACAAAGGCAATATTTTGTGACATTGTATACTGTATCGCTGAAAAAAAGAAGACACCTAAACTTAGGGTGACCAGACATACTCTTTTTTAGAGTATTATACTCTTTTCTGAATAATATCCTGTTTACTCTTACTTTTTATAAAACACCTATCAATATACTCTTTTTAATTCATTTAAATACTCTTAATACTCTCTTTAGATTGTGACAGAAAATGTTGCACTCGCTCAACTTGTTAATGAATGCAGAATGCGTATGCGGAGTTCTGTGTGCCGAGTGTACTTACATAAACACGAACGCGAGCGGATTATAGCGACTATACTATGAGTAAAAATATAAAATAATATAAAAAGTAAACAGGAGAATCATAATTTTGCGTTTGCTTGTTACATTTTGAATTCATTTATTTGGTTTTAATATTGTTTTAGTACATCTGTCATATTTTTCAAGGGAGTGATTTTAATAACTGCGATTATACAAAGACTGGTATTACACCGGTTATACAATGGTTTATATACCTAATCGATATTGCTATAGTTACTGAAATAACTGTTGTAAAACATGGGAACTAAAGCTACGGTTTCCTAGGAATGCGGTGCCGTCATATAGCGGCCGTAAAATTGCGGCGCTGACGTCAGGTAGCGTTGGTAGAAAAAAGCGGGTCGTTGTTGCGGTGGACATTGCTGTGAAGTTAAAACAACGTAGTGACGCCGCGACAGTCTTTCGAGAAGTGTTTAAGCTTTGTTTGTGCGGGCCGCATTTAAGAAACTTATGATAATACAAACACTGAATGATGAACTCAAATGATCTCTTTATTAACAAAATACACCTAGTATAAAAAAATTTAAAATAAAAGACTCATTAATAGAAATACTATAAAAAAGGACGGCGAAATATATATGTGGAAAAAGACAATTTAATGAGAAATAGGGTACAATGAGGCTGCTCTTGGAATTTTTAAAAGTCAAAATGTAAAATATTTGAAGGGCCGCGGCCGTACAAAAATGTGTGGCGCGCCGCATGCGGCCCGCGGGCGGCCTGTTGCTCATCCCTGATCTAGATCTAGCATTATTAGTATATTTGGAAGATAAGGAGTAATCGGAAAACGAAAACCATAGTTTGTGCGTCGTCATCTGCATTGCAATGAGGAAAATTTCAGGCAATACTTTCGCTTAACAGCAGAATTGTTTGATTATGTACTGAATCACATAAGAGATGACTTAACTTCTAAACCATATAATAGCAACAAAAAGCCTATATGTCCAGAAGAAAAGTTATGTATACGTGTGAGGTAAGTACACTGAATTACACACAATGTGATGTCTTTTTAGCTGTAATATACAGTGTCCGCCAAAAAGTCGGCATAATTTGGTAATTTTTTTTATTTTTCAAAAAACTTTTTAAGTCAATAATTTGTGCTTGTCTAAAAACCTATTTAGCCCCTATCATATATGCCGAATGATTTTTACTTGTTTAGAAAATGGAGTTTTTCGAAATTGTCAAAATCCAAAAAGTGTTATTTTTCGGAAATTAAGTAAGATTTCAATGATATTTTTTTAGAGTGTGTTATTTTTAGCTAACTGAACAATTTCAAGCCCAGAAGACACCTATTTTTTGAAAACAATTTAAATATTGTAAAACTACACTTGTCGCTATACACTAGACACACCGTCAAAAAACGTTGCTTGAACTGTTTCTACCGTACTGGCCCACCGCTTCAAATGAGACGGCACCGCTTTATTACGTTCGATGTGCGCTACCGCTCTTTTGGAAAACACTTCGCTTGTTATACACGACACCGTTTTTCGTGACGTCACCCACCGTATTTTTACGGCCGTTAAATGACGGCACCGCTTCCTAGGAAACCCAAGCTTAAGCATATATCCTAGTTATATTTGGTTATATTTTATTTAAAAAAATGCATTTTGTACCTTACTTGGATTATGTACAGGATGTTTCTAATATAAGGGGGCCTACTGTGCGTAAGTATATCAAAAACTTGACAACAAACCGCGTTCACAAGTTAATCCTATCTAAGAAATTAAGGTTTGAAGTTTTAATATAAGAAATAGAAACAAACAATTCATATGCTACAATGCAGCAAATGTTTTATGATTTGGCTACTGTCGATTTGGAAAACAGTCTTGATAGAGCCGTGCAGCCTCATTACCATTTTCATCGGCATGACTGTACAGGGTTATTCATTATAAATTACCCACCCCTTATCATCGTTATTATTGCCTATAGAAAAAATTTTTTTAAATAAAAGTTATGTGGTTATAACTGAATTTTGTTAAAATGCTATCAAAAGTACAGTGGCGTGCATAATTAAGGGGATACAAAAAAGTAATATATTTTTTTAAATGGAACACCCTGTATATTATTAAATCTTTGGAATGATCTTTCTTTCCTGATTTCAAAAATATACAATATGTTACCCCTACCTTATACCGTTTTTGAGTTATTAAACGTCGAATTTCATTAACATTATTAAAGTAAGCTATGAAAATAACAACTACTTTGTTTGATAAGTGACATTTCTTTAATGAAATAATCAAAATGGTTTATAGTGAGGAAGAAAAAGTTCAAATATTTACTTGTTATATACAAAATAACAAAAATAAACGTGCAGCAAAAAGAGCATACAGGGTGTTGTATCCAAATCGTCCAACGGTAGGGGTAACATATGGTATATTTTTGAAATCAGGAAAGAAAGATCATTCCAAAAATTTAATAATATACAGGGTGTTCCATTTAAAAAAATATATTACTTTTTTGTATCCCTTTAATTATGCACGCCACTGTACTTTTGATAGCATTTTAACAAAATTCAGTTATAACCACATAAATTTTATTTAAAACTTTTTTTTCTATAGGCAATAATAACGATGATAAGGGGTGGGTAATTTATAATGAATAACCCTGTACATAGAAGTCATATCCGCTTTTTATGAAAAGAAAAATTCACAATTTCATTACTGAAACTGAATTTAATTTATTTCCGTTAAATTTCAATAGTACACTCACTTGATCGACAACTGAAATAAGGAATTTTTATAACCTAATCCACATTTACAGGCAACATAAATAATTTAGTCATGATTTCCTGAATTTTATATTACTTTAAAAGTGACTCACATTAAAACTCAAATGATGGGACACGGTTTTATTACTATGTCTTCTTGCTTTAGAAACACCCTGTATATTTAAAAGGGGCACCGTTGTATAACGGTTTTACTGCATGCATATCCGTGAGTCAATATTCACTTCCCAGCCCTCGTATATGTGTTCTACAATTAAAAATAAGACAAAAATGAAGAACACTAAAATTCCGAAAGCGCAGCCATTTTCAAGTATAAATATTTTTTTTAAGTTTCCTTTAATGTCAATAAATTGAAATACAAGAGAGAACTTAAAATATTAAAAAATAAAACTATCTGGGTCGAGATAAACATCAGCAAAACATCTAATTCCTTAAAAACCCTCAAAAATATTACCATTTGCGTTAATACACGTATGTAACCTGTGCAGCAGAATTGAAATTATCATCATTTATTTCTGCTATTGGGGCAATAAAGGCATCCACTCCGGCAGCCACAGTAAAATAAACCTTTTCTTTTATGTATCTCCACAGCCAAACATCTATTGAAGTTAAGTCGGGAGGCTGGGGTGGCCACGCTATTGGTCCACCCTGCCCAATCCATTTATTAGGAAAACGGCACTTGTAATGTAGAATGTGCAGGCGCTCCATCGTGTTGAAAAAACATTGTTGCACGTTGTTGTAGAGGAGTATATTTTGTATTTGAATTCAATGAGATTAAACGAAACTTTAAGAAATATTTCAATTTTAGCTGAAAACGGCTTCGCTTACGGAATTTTAGTATTCTTCATTTTTGTCTTATTTTTAATTGTAGAACACATATAATGGGACTGGGGAGTGAATATTGACTCACCATGTGTAGGTAAAAATATTAACGTGTTGTTCTTATTTAATACGAAAATTTAGTGATCGTTTCCTTTGGATTAATGGAAAGTGGGAACCACATATTTGGATTACATTTTGTATAGCGGGAAAACTCATTTTAGAATTAGCAGATATCAAAATATCTAAACCAATCTTCCAAGAACTTTTGAAAATGTAAAATAGGTAAAGAATAACAATGAAGGCGATCTCAGCTAACGAGTTTAAAAAATGCCAAAACTTTGATATTGCGTCTAACACAAAGTCGTTAAAGATTACAAATGTTTATCTTGGATAAAATCTGTCAGATACTATGCCAACCTGTATTATTATAAATCTCGCCAGAGAAAATCCTTGTATATGTAACATAGTAGTAGATGAAACCTTTTGCAGTGTCTGTCTTGGAATTTAATTTTCAAGGATTGATCCTAAAATTACCTGTCAATTGTACACTAAAATACTAGTAACTATTAGAGCCTACCCTAAGTTGCAAAAATGCTAAAGAAGAGGTGCTCTCAATCGAAGAACGTAATATAATATATTGCCATGATTACACACCAATTTAAGCGATACAAACGTGAGTGTAAAGAAAGAATTATAAAATGAAATAAATTACTATGTGAAGTCGACAAAATAAAAACTATTTTGATGTGTGTAGGACTTGTAGAATTAACAACAATGCTGAACAATATAATTAGTACAAAGCAATTCTTAAGACTGTTGCAATAAAGCAACATTTTATATTTTTAAACGTTCCGATCTATGGCTCTGCCCAAACATTTGCAATGTAAATAACCTCACTACGGTGAAGCAACTCACACGTTTAATTGGAGGTAAAACGAAGTTGCACTACGCTAGAACAATTTCAAAGACAATGTGAGGTTATGTCATTTGAATGTTTTTAAAAGTTATAACAACTAGGATTGTGTGTAGTTCACTAATTAGATTTATAAGATGCTATTTGTCCGTTATTAGATCTTAAAAATACATGTAAATATGTCATTATTAGTGAAATATGTTACGAAATCGTCTGTTTATGCTGCAGTTAAATTGAGGCAGACTAAGTTGAAATTTTAAATTAGTTGTAATTTTCCAGCCGGAAATCGTATTCTATGAATTAGCTCTGCATTTTCGAATTTTTCTTTGTGAGTTACGTCGGCTGAACATGGCAGTTGAAGGGTTGTATAAGATTTAAAAAATGTTGCTATTCGATGCAAATGTAGGCGTAGAAAACGATTTTAATATTTATTAAGGGCCATGAAGTGGCTAATGTTGTAAATAGTAAGATTTAGATTATTGACATCTGTCACACTGAAAGCGGCTTGTAATTTCTGCAATTTAATTAAGAATGACTTAAAATTTATGTAATAGGTGTAAACAGAATACAGTGAATGTTGGAATATTGTTGCTTAAATATTAAAATTTTCCGTGAAATTGTCCTTCGTTCTGTTTCCGAATTTCACCCATTCTTCTTGTTTTACCTTCTTTACCTCGTTTTTCACTTCTGTTCTTTTGTCTTTATATTTTTCATAATCCTCCCTAGTTTTCGTCTGTAAGTATCTCAATTTCACGAAAAATCAAAAGTTATTTTACAGCACACTAAAACAGCTCAGACAAAAAAAGACCAGTAGTTTAAAAACCATGAGAGATAAACAAGGGGAACTACTCACAAGAAGAAGACATTATCGAAAGATGGAAGCAACATTTTAAGGAGGTGCTAGACGATCGCGACCAAGAAGAAAGAGAAAGCAACAACGAAAATGAACAAAACACCACAACCACAAATGATGACGTAGACATTGAACCTATTACAAAAAAAAAAGAATTAGAAGAG
Source organism: Agriotes lineatus (assembly GCA_940337035.1). Lineage (NCBI taxonomy): Eukaryota > Metazoa > Arthropoda > Insecta > Coleoptera > Elateridae > Agriotes > Agriotes lineatus. The sequence continues at coordinate 68,349 of CALNHX010006730.1, forward strand.
ACAATTCAAAAGATAAAGCTAGGAAAGGCAGCAGGAAAAGACGGGATAACACCAGAGATGATAAAGTACATAGGTGAATCCGGTAAGGAAAAAATATATTAACACTAATGAACAACATAGTAAAAGCAAAAAGAGCCCCAAAGGATTGGCAGACGGGTGTAACTGTACCACTATACAAAAAAAGCGATAGAAGGGAATGTAAGAATTATAGAGGCATTACACTATTAAGCATAACAGGAAAGATATAAGCTAGAATATGGGAAGCAAGATTAAGGAAAAAACTAGACGACACAATAGAAGATAGTCAATGTGGTTTTAGAAAAATAAGAGAAACACAAGACAACGTTTTCATATTAAGGCAAATAAGCGAAAAGGCCATAAGCAAAGGAAGTGAAATTCACAAATGTTTCATAGACATAGAGAAAGCGTTCGATAGAATTAAACGAAAGGACATATGGAAAGCACTAGAAAACAGAGGTATAACAACAAAACAGATAGAGATTGTCAAAATATTATATAACAACACAACAAATATAGTGAGAACAAGAAATGAGAAGTCGAAAGAATTTGAAACCACGAGAGGGCTAAGACAGGGCTGCGTGCTGAGCCCGATACTATTTGCACTGATTATGGATGAGGTAGTCAAAGAAAGTAGAGTGAAAACGAAAAAATATAAAGTAGGGAGGTGGAAAATGGAAACGGTACAAATGTCGAAACTCCTATATGCAGACGATATGGTGATAATAGCAAGATCCGAGAGAGAACTACAAACCCCTGTGAAGTTAGCACCACAACTTCAAAAAATGTTATTTTTTTCAAGAGTTCCCGTTGCACCCCAAAGAGTTCTAGAGTTCCTTGCTATTTTTAAAAATAGTTCTATGTATTAAAGAGAAAAAAATGTGCATCGAAAATTTGGGGTGCTAACTTCACATTTTCCTAGGACAAATACCACTATAACTCTTTTTCAGTCACACTTATTGAAAAATATCATTACACTTTTCGATATAACTCGCCGGGGTGCTACTAGAACTCTAAGAAAAACAAAAAAAAATTCAAAAAGATATTTTTTTATAAACTGGAAAAAAATTATTTTTAATTTTTTATAGTTCCGATAGTTCTAATGGGAGCTCTAGTAGCACCCCGGCGAGTTCTATCAATAACTCTAATAACATTTTTTGATAGGACCCGAAGTAAAGAAGTTACGCTTATTTTTGTGTTAGTATTTTTACAAAACCAAGAAGTCCTGAAAGCAATTTTTTAAAAGTTCCGGTAGTTCTAATGGGAATTCTAGTAGCACCCCGGCGAGTTCTATCGATAACTCTAATAACATTTTTTGATAGGACCGGAAGTAAAGAAGTTACGCCTATTTTTGTGTTAGTATTTTTACAAAACCAAGAAGTCCTGAAAGCAATTTTTTAAAAGTTCCGGTAGTTCTAATGGGAGTTCTAGTAGCACCCCGGCGAGTTCTATCGATAACTCTAATAACATTTTTTGATATGACCCGAAGTAAAGAAGTTACGCCTCATTCATAAAAGTAATGCAAAATACGGTACCGTAGTGGCTCAAATAGCATGTAGCAATTCTTGGCTGCACCTGATTTTAGAGGTAGTCTTACTAACCCCTTATTGGAGCTTTCACGACCTAAGCCGCTTTCTAGAGGTACTTAGACAAAAATACCCATAACCTTTTCAATTCCAGTTTTATGAAAAAAAATCCTTCGGCTTTGCCATAGAACACGCCAAGGTCCCGCAAGAACTTCCGAAGAAGTTTTAAAGAAATTGCTTCTAGGATCTAGTCGTTTTGTAAAAGTCTTAACACAAAAATAGGCGTAACATTTTTATTGCGAGGCTTACCAAAAAATGTTATTAGAGTTATCGATAGAACACGTCCCGGTGCAAGTAGAGCTCCTATTAGCACTACCAGAACTGTAAAAAATTACTTCCAGGTCTTGGTCGTTTTGTAAAAGTGATAACATAAAAACACGTAACTTTTTTACTTCGAGTCTTATCAAAAAATGTTATTAGAGTTATTCATAGAACTCGCCGGAGTGCTACTACAACTCCCATTAGAACTACCGGAACTTTTAAAAATTGCTTTCAGGGCTTCTTGGTTTTGTAAAAATACTAACACAAAAATAGGCGTAACTTCTTTACTTCGGGTCCTATCAAAAAATGTTATTAGAGTTATCGATAGAACTCGCCGGGGTGCTACTAGAGCTCTTATTAAAACTACCGGAACTTTTAAAAATTGCTTTCAGGGCTTCTTGGTTTTGTAAAAATACTAACACAAAAATAGGCGTTAACTTCTTTACTTCGGGTCCTATCAAAAAATGTTATTAGAGTTATTCATAGAACTCGCCGGGGTGTTACTAGAACTCCCATTATAACTACCCAAACTTTTAAAACAATGCTTTCAGGACTTCTTGGTTTTGTAAAAATACTAACACAAAAATAGGCGTTAACTTCTTTACTTCGGGTCCTATCAAAAAATGTTATTAGAGTTATTCATAGAACTCGCCGGGGTGTTACTAGAACTCCCATTATAACTACCCAAACTTTTAAAACAATGCTTTCAGGACTTCTTGGTTTTGTAAAAATACTAACACAAAAATAGGCGTAACTTCTTTACTTCGGGTCATATCAAAAAATGTTATTAGAGTTATCGATAGAACTTGCCGGGGTGCTACTAGAACTCCCATTAGAACTACCGGAACGATAAAAAACTAAAAATATATTTTTCCAGCTTATAAAAAAAAATTTTTTGAAAATCTTTTTTTTTTGTTAGAGTTCTAGTAGCACCCCGGCGAGTTATATCGAAAAGTGTAATGATATTTTTCAATAAGTGTGACTGAAAAAGAGTTATAGTGGTATTTGTCCTAGGAAAATGTGAAGTTAGCACCCCAAATTTTCGATGTACATTTTTTTCTCTTTAATACATAGAACTATTTTTAAAAATAGCAAGGATCTCTAGAACTCTTTGGGGTGCAACGGAAAGTCTTGAAAAAAAGTTACATTTTTTGAAGTTGTGGTGCTAACTTCACAGGGTTGAACTACAACATAACCTTAATATATATAACAACGCAATGAAAGAAGCAAACATGAAAATTAATATAGAAAAAACGAAGACAATGATAATAGCAGCAGGGAAGAGAAGTCACAATATTGCAATAGAAAAGAAAGAGATAGAGCAAGTGACCAAATTCAAACATCTGGGGACATGTATTAGTAGCAATGGGAAGATAGACGACGAGATAAGCGAACGCACAGCCGTGGTAGGAAGAACGTTTAACATGATAAAAAACACCTTCGTGGGGAAAACTGAAATAACAAAAAAGACGAAAGTAGAGGTAGTAAAAAAAGTGGTGTAGGTACCCGGCATTAATTTACGGCAGCGAATCGTGGACGATCACAGAAAAACAGAAGAGCAGACTGACAAGCACAGAAATGAGGTTCTGGAGAAAAATAGAGGGAAAAAGTAAACAAGACAGAATCAGGAACATAGCATACAGGGAACAACTGAACGTAAAGGCAGTGGATGCAGTGGTCCAAAAAGGCAACTAGGATGGCTGGGACATGTACACAGAATGGTGAAGCAAGCAATGGAAGCAAGACCAGAAGGAAAGAACAGAGTGGGAAGACCAAGGAAGACATGGACAGAAGGGGTAAAAGCAGCAGCGGAACAGAGTGGACTGGAATGGAATACAGTGAGACAAATAGCGCAAGATCGAAAAGAGTAGAAAAAGTGGTGCCAAAAAACACCAATCGACCAGGTCAGGATTATGTATGTATGTATGTATGTAAATATTAAAATAAGACCTATTAATTGAGTAATTCTATAATGAAGGCATCTCTCTTCATGCGTTCTCTTCTTGACAGAAGAATTGTGACCCTATAAATCCTCGTCATGTAGGGGTTCTGTCGCGGACGCGTAGTGTAATCTCGCGCCATCCTTTCTCTAGTATTAGCCGATCTGTTCGTTTGGCATAGAGATTCACCCGTTAGATTTCTTATTTGGTCAGACCATCGTTTCGGCGACCTTCCTCTTGGCCTGGTGCCTTCCATGGATGATCAAGCGTTCTAGGGTAGTGCTGTTTCTTCTGGTTACGTGACCGAAGTATGCCATTATTTTCGCATATATTCTGCTGGAAAGATGATGGCTGCTCTTGATTTCGTCTAGTACAGATATAAATTAACGAAATTAGCGGCAATTTTAAAATCGAATAATTGCAAGAAGCTGATCGAATCTGTGAGATGACACAATTCTATGGTTATCTGCAAAAAGTACGCAAATGGTGGAAACGAGAGAGCTTGTTGAGCTACGACTATATGAACCTGGTTTCCAACGCAGAAGATAAAAGCGCCGATAGGCAGTTGGCCAGCGATGGGTTAGAATTAGGAATAGGCGAGCAAGAAGTTGTTTGTATGCTGCCTTTGCTGTGACGATCTTTAAGCAGCCGTATTGCATTTGATGTGTCAAATTGAACAGTAGATAGTGGCTAAGTGTGTGTTAATGGGAAAATAAGTAAGGTAGGGTTCTGTTTATGCTTTTAAATGTTACTTGTAGGTTGGTTGCTGTCAATTTTAGGGTTTTGAGGTAAATACAAGTTGTGTAATAGGGCGAAGCCACGTTACAGTTAGATACTTTCAAACCCTGAGATAAACTTCAATTCAGATTTAAAATATTTTGCAGTAGTACAAGAGTAATCTTGTGCTAATTGGTGTTTGTATTAATAATTTAAACAGTCTCAAAAAGGTGCATGTTTAGAGCGGTAAATCTAGTAGTAATTAAGATAAATTTCGTAAATTAAAATAAAAACATAACTTTATCATTGTAACATTAACGTATATTTTGTTGCAGTCAGTTTTAAACGATATAGTATTTTGCTGCGTAAATTAGTCAATTAAAATAATTTTATTTGTATGTGCAAATGTGTGATTCCTGCGTAACACAAAATTATTTCAAAATTCGTGTGAACCGCTAAAGTAGTTATTTTTCAAGTGTGGAAATGAATGTTGTTTCAGCACGAAACGAATTTTTGAAGAAATAAGTTTCCACACGTGGCAGACACATATTTTCTACACATTAAATGTTTATATCAACAACCGTTTAGGATCTTCAGTTTTCACTGTTTTTGCAATTAGGAAATCTACATTAATTAACTATTTTCAAAAGGGTGTAGAAAAGTATGTCTTTTTCTCACTACATTTTCAAGAACATTTAGAAAATAGTAATGTTCTAACGACTATTTTTAAAAAGTGTGGAAAGGTATATCAGCTCTTAACTAAAATTTATGTAAAATGATATGGAAAAGTCGGACTTTTCCTAGCAAGTTAGATATAGTATATTACATACAAGTGGAAAGTGTTTCTTTACTGTCGAGAGGTTAACTTTATCTCGAGAGAGGAATGAAACTTTTCACCGTGGTATGTATACTATTTTATTCGCAACCACTTTATTGGAAAAATTTATTTGAGAATGACATTTGATGTTTAAGGGAATTCATAGAAATGTCACATGCCGACCAGGGGATGGAAGTGTTCAACTGTAGTTTTCGACCTAAGAGGAACAACTTTCCATCCGCTGTCATGGTAATCTACTGCCCGCCTGGGGTGGGATGTAAAAGTTGTTAATGTCTTATTTTCCAACTTTTTATAAGTCAGTAATGACCTTATTACATACAGTGCTAATATATAGAATGCGAACATAGGTAGTCAAATGAGTTAGAATACAGTTTATGGGCTTTGTATGCGTTAGACAGAAATAGACATATATGATTTAAAATCTAGTACCGTAGAATTCAATATTTTCTGAAAACAAAACACCTTCATTCTGCGGATGCTAGATGTTAATTGCATATAGGTCTATTTCAATCTAAAGCATACAAAGCTCATAAACTATATTCTAGCACATTTGACTGCCTATGTTCGCATTCTGTATATTAGCACTGTATATTATGGTTGTGAATAACAGTTATTTACTATACATGTGGGATAAGAGCATCATTAATATACTTGCATGTAAGCACACAAGTATATTAATGATGCATTATCACACATATATTGTATAAAATTGTATCTACAATTGAGAAAAATGCATTCTGAGAAATGTTAGATGTCATTTTCAAAAATATTTTAGTAGGCAAATACCATTATGTTATTCATTTGACACCATTTCAGTTAGGTAATGAAGCCATTACATCACTCAGTTAGGTAATGAAGTCATTACATAACTTGATGGTGTAATGAGCTTTATTACCTAACGGAAATAGTGTCAAATGAGTGACGTAATGGGTTACGCATCTCACTGGAATAGATAAAACATATTTACATAACTGTCTTTAAAATTTGCTTTAGAATTTAGATTCCAAAATTGTATAAATATAGCAAATGTAAAAGAGGTCAAAGCATTTAGCTTTTACAAGCATACATATAAAAACTATATCCATCAGCCATTCCGTTAACAGCTTGCATCCGAAAAGCGAAGACAAGCTTAACGAAAAAGGTCTCTTCAGGCATTCCGAAGAAGTAATATGTTATTAAACATAATTCACGAATGTGCCGCTTGTAACAAAGAGTTTTGGATATCGAAGCGCATTCATAGTTACATAAACTCAACGCTACGTTAAAAAAACAAGTGTCTTTGTCCAACGCTATGGGCGCCATTAAGCTCAAATTAGCCCCGTAGAACAAACGATGCTACAAATTGAGTGAAATCCAAAATTAACTATAGTGTTAAGCTAATCGTCGACCCATTTGGATTAGAAATTTGTTGTGAACATAAGTAAAGTTCAAGGAGCTATTGATCGGACCTATTTTAAAAGTACTCCAAACGTGCGGGTGTCTCCTTTAAATTCTAAGCGGCAGATATTTTGAATGAAGCACCTATACAAATGTTAGCGATTCTTATCACAGGGAAACAGCGACGGCATAGGGAGATAGGTTGTGACCTGACGTTATCCAAGATGTGCCAGATCAGAGAGCGGAGCCGTGGCCTCGAAACTGGGGGATTATTAAGGTCCACAAGTAGGATGTGGAGCAATAAAGAGTGTATATAAGTAACGGATTGATAGGTAAAGAATGACAGAAAATATGCTATTCTCCTGTCAAGGCACATGAAACAAAAGATCAAACCTGCAGGTAACAATCGGCCAGTAGAGAAATGAAACATAACCAAGGAAAATCTGCACACCGCCTAGAGAGAATGGGGATTCACTCTTATATTTATTAGCAAAAATACATCATAGTAAACACATGCTACATGGAATGGTGACGGCTTACAGGAGTAAATCCTTTTTTAATCCCTGACGGCAGAGAATTGTTTTCTAAGAACACCGGTAGACAAGAGTCAACATTTTCGTAAAAACTGCGAAGAATCTTTCTAACGTATTCCCACTATTTTCAAACCCAAATTGTTATTTTAACTGTATTTTGTCTAAGTATATCTTAGTTGTATTATTATACATATCATTCTTATACTATTCAAAGAAACATTACCTCTTTTGAAAGTTGCCTTATTGACTTACCTTTGTATTCCAGTAAAACTTACCTATAACAACTTGAACACTATTTATTTCCCTCGTCTAAAAGACGAAGGAAGTATTGTAATCGCGAAAAAATCACCTTCCGAGATTTCTTCAGATCTTCACGTTTTAGGGTCCCTAGATGACGAAAAGCAGGTTTTTCTCAATTCCGTCTGCCTGTCTGCCTGTGGAAAATAGATGAAAGTAATAATTTGCACATAGGTCAGGCTTTACACTTGTCAAAAATAGGACCCAACAGATACAAAATAATGTCGCAAAAATTTAAACGTTTCAACAATAACACCGTTCTCTTAAATACAGCCTCGCTTCGAAAACATACGAGCGAGGCCTGCATAGCGCAGTGTTACGATTCGCGTTCTTTAATTTAATGAACTATGTAGGAATATATATAAGCTTAGAGTAAGTTTATGCAGCGTTTACTTCATAAACCGAAATATTGAGTGATGTATATGACCGGTACGTGATTAGAAGAAGCAATGGTTGCAACTCGATCATAAAAACCTATTTGCAGCTGGGACCAAATGCTTTTAGTAGAAATTTAAATCTTTTATAGCGGTAATTTACTAAGGGTCCGAACAGGCCACAATTTCACCGTGGGAAATCCTCAAGCTTGTAAAAATTTATAGAACTATTATGAACGGTCACGTCCGCGTAATGCCAAATGTCCCAAAATTTAGACCCAGCTCTGATAGGTTATTGGGAACTTTGTAAACGCCCACCGAGCTTTCTTGGTCAGAATGGACTTAGAATTAAGTTAGTTAATAAGAAGATGTAAATACGTAAACTTAAGGTTTCTGTAAACGGCAGAAAAATAAATGCAAGTATTTGTATCTACTTAAGTGTTCTTATTAATCTCAGTAGCTTTGGTCTTCGTGTCCGAGTGTGTTTCAACTAAAAAGGATTGCCAGTTACCCCCGACTTTAGGCGTCTCGCGATAGCAGTATAATCTACCGATGCGGTTACAAATGCATCCGCGGATGATCTAGATCGAATCCCGCCCCGGGCACTTTTTTTATTACTGAAAATTGAGGAATTTTATGCATATATCGCATTTACAAACTTAGTTTTGAATATTTCTCAATGATTCTTAAACTATAGTGGAAAGCTTAGTCTTTCCAGATTCAGATCATATTAAATTAATCAGAAAATTATTTTTAACAACTGCTACAGAAGGTGTTTAAATAAAGCGTAGGGGGAATGTGGAATATCAACTTCAGCATCGAGGCCATCGAGGTATATTTGAAACTATTGCAAATAATTGTATACAACCAAGCGTATGATATGTGAAAGAGAAAATGAAGAAAATTTTTAGTGAAAGAATTATCTGCATTGATTTATTGTTGTAAACAATATAATCGTTTTTCCGTACTTGATTTGGTTGAAACGCGTGTCGCACTTCGCTTCAACATGAAAGTTAAATACTTATGCCTGGCGCCGACGGGAAAAGGTTAGGCTAGCTGCAACTGAATGATCTAAGAGGTGCTTGGTAAGCTTGTAAGATAATGTTCAACGTTTAGATCCTATTCGCAGGCGTCTACGGTTCAAATCCCGCCGCTAATGTTTTTTTTTTATTTGAAAATTTATATAATTATCATTCAGGTGAATTATTTCTATTTATTTCCGTATCATTTGGAACCTGAAGAAATATTTACACGTACTTTCCTTTAATTTTTAAAATTGTTTAGTGTCACAACGTTCACTCGAGAGGGAAGTTCTAGGTAAAGCCCTGTACAGATTTTTAATTAAACAATTCTGACATTTGACATTATGTCATGATAAATACCCCTGTTGTAACCTCGACTAACTAGCTCGGAATAATGAAACTCCTTTCTCCGAGCTGAATGGGGGTTATGTTACTTTTAAATGTATCAGTTAATATAATTTTTTTAACCTTCATTTATATTTAATCAACAGTATAAAATACTGTTGCAATATGTGAATCTTTAATTCAAATAATTCCAAATACTTTATTTAATATCAGATTTTAAACGTTGACTTTATAATTATTTGGTGTTTCATCTTACATTACAATAAAAAAAATAATGTAAATTTCAAAGCAATTTTAATAACTTCATCCAAATAGTAACATATACAGCCTAAATCAAAATTTTCTTAGCTAACTCCAAAATGTTCAATTTCTAAATATATGGCCGAAAACTATTCAAACTTTAATTTACCGTACAATTTAGAAAACTTAATTTTCTAAATACCTTTGTTAATTTTAAATACAGTTCTTACTAAATTTCTATCACATCAAACATTTACCAAAATTAATTAAAAATGTTCACTGACCTCTTCTTTGTTGATTGTAATACCTGACTGTTTAACAGTATTTTTTATACTGTTGAAGATTCCCTCAGCGAACCCCTGGTTACTCACGTTTTACCTCAAAGTTCGTTGTAGCGCCCCACCATTCTATTATTTCTAATAGATCTACAATCCAGTACACAAGAACACATTTTGGCACTGGCTTTACGTTATATTTTGCATTCTACTATTTTTAATAGATAATACAATGTCAAACGTTGACTTTTATATGCAAAATAATAATAATTGTGATACTTAGCACGTTTGATTGCAGAGAAAGCTACTTTACTACTGCTAATTCAAACTTTCGATTATTATAAGCTCACAATTAAAGGAATTCAACCCTCAACGTGACTTTACGTGAATTATTTTCAATATTGTTTTTATAATAGTTATTTCCAATAGAAACGTATTTGGTTTGCCTAATAACTGCCATGTACTATAATAACCAACTGGATATTAGAAAATTTAAATAAATCTTACATGCACTTGCATCTTGCATTACAGCCCCTGCCATCAAATCTAATCAATCTATGATCTACCAAACTGCGATTTGAAAAATTGCCCAAAATTTAAACAACAACAAAATAGGCAACTTGGACCACCCATAGGTGCTTTAAAATGACTTAATTCCCAGAAACTCCATAAATATTTCAATTAAAATCTACCAGTTTGCCAAAGCGTTAAAAGGAACTAAAAGAAATTTAAAAGAAATTTGAGTCGTTATGGTATTGTACTTCTAATATACGCAGTACGTTCTGGGTGATTAATATCGTGGAGTTTTATTGTCGCACTTGGAAGTATGTTGTTTCTGTAAAATGAGCATAAAGTACATGTGGCAGGTGTGTCATTTAATTTTTTGTAAGTGCTATTGTGATCTACAATTTAGTCACACTACTGGACTCTGCAGTAAGTTCTTGTGTGCTCGTGTTGGTGACACTTCATGTATTGTATACTATTTGTTTTCTAATCTATTTTTATTGACAATTCGTTGTTATTTTCTGTTGTCAGCAGCCTATATCTATTGTTCAAGCTTAAATCATCAGTTTTTGAGTTCTTGTTAGAAATGAATTATTTTCTTTGGTTGTATTTTCAGTTTTCTCACCAGTAGTTGTTATCATTACTTCTAATTGTGTGCTATAACGGAATTATTGTCATTGATTTTAGTGTTGTTGCGATTTATACTTAAATTGTTGTGACTGCTGCTGAGAAATTTCTACTTCCAAGTAAATTTTTAAAGTGTTCTTGCTTTGTGGTGGGCAGTAAGTGTTACTATATACTAACAACGAATAGCGTGACGTGTGTGTTTTATTCTAGGCTGGTACTGCATAAAACTTGATGATGGCATTTTTTTTTGCATATACGTACTTAGTTTATAAAACGAGCTAGATTTCTTGTTTTCTAATTAGTAAATTCCTTGCCAATTCTTATCACTTTGGTTTCAGTTTATAATACACAGGGTTTTAACGTGACCACCACCAGCTTTTCATAACTCTTCACATTAGCACGAATTTACATTTTGTAAGTTAACCCGAAGTCAGATATAAAAATATGGCACAATAGAAAAGCAGACTTTATATAAGTCGCTATAATCAACGGTTTTTGAAATCTGTAGAGAGATCTGTAGATTACATTTTCAAATTCAATTGAACACAAATGTTAATTAAATGCATTTATTTCATAGATTGCAATAAAGTTAGAGATATTGCTCGAAATGTCATTATAGTGCTATGGTTATGGCTCAATATCGAACAGACAATACCAAAATTACAGGTTTTCCGGGTAATTTCGAAGTTATCATGATGCTAATGTTACATAGACAGTTTTAATAATATGTTTCAGTTTTGATTTTGCAGATACCAGTAGATCACGGCCGGCAAATTAAAACAGCATTAGCAATAGGTAAATGTTCATCATTGGCTGTATTGACATCGGTTTCTGCACGAATCGCCTTGTTCATAATGAAATACAGAACTTTTCCATATTCGTTGGCTTTATTTGCTTTTATTTTCAAGTTAATTGCTATGTAAGTACGTGCTTTATTAGTAAAACCTATGTAATCAGTTGAATATTTGGTCTTTCAGCAAAACTTGGTACAAGTTAGTACCAGATCATTGCGAAGTCATTAACCACAATAAAAGCTTTTTTGATAAGTTCAATGGTAAATGTGTTAAACGCAGTCGGACCTTATTGCTTTTTGAATATAAGTATGATCTTCACTGTAGACGTTCTTACAAACCACGACGTACAAGTAAGTACAGGACAGAATCGCTTTTGTTAAGCTGCTACTGTCAATGAAACTTGATTTTTTTTCTACTTATCCTTTCTAATACATAAGGTCTAGCTTATCATAGATTATTATTGATGTATTTTGTTTGAGAGATTCACTTGACTACTAAATCTATAAGGTATAGTAACATTGCAATTTAAATTTGTTAATGTATAAAATTGCAATGATAGCTTTATATTAATTTAATTTTTGGTTATAATATCTATACCAAAGACTTCTGTTAAAAAAATAATTTTCGAAATTCTAAATAGAATCGTGTGGAGAGAAAGTAACTACATAACTACTACAGAATTAATTAATATTAATTTAGCTGTATTTTAACCAATTATCGCTTTAGGCCTTAGTAACTGGATACCAATTCCGCAGCAATGAGTTCAGAAAAGGCCCGATTGAGTTTATGGTGGGAGCTTGTTCGTGGTTTGCTTCCAAGGACTTTGATATCCCAAATATGTTGAAGGAATCCAATGTTGGCTGCCCATTTCGCAAGGTAATGAAGCTACACAAGTCGTTCTCTTTAAAAAAATCTAGGTTCTAGGGCCACTTCTATTACATCTATAATCTAAACCCGAATGCCACCAACTTGCCACCTCTGTTACCAGGAGGAAAGTGGAGGCTTGATGTTCAATTTCTTTACAAAAATCGGTATCCTATGTTTACTACAATATGGTATACTGGTATTGAGTACGATATTACGCACTACAGGTATTAAATATTTTTGGGCTTAAAATATATTTGAGAGAAGATTTAAAGACACTTGCACTGTATTTGTATTTCTTACTACGGAGTATCTCAAAAGTAAAGCATAATGATTATAGTGATCTACATAAAAGTTGTGCAACATTTTTACGGTGTACTTTGGAATGATGCTAGATATTTTCGGTGGTATTTTGTCACCTGTAACTTTTTTCAAATGAAAATCTGACATTGTTTGATTTCTACATTCGCATCAATTTTTCAGAACGTTGCATCAGAAAATTTTCAGTAAGTACGTTTGTTTTCAAGCCCCATCTTTCTGTATTAGTAGCTGCTATTAATTTTTACTTAATTTATGCTAACTGCTGATTTATAATAGTCACAGCTTACACTTTTAATAAAATGAACACAAACAATTGTTTATGAAAGTTAATCGAAAAAAGGTTGTTGCTATTGCAATGTAACGAAATAGTTTTATTATTAAGTAATTTGCTAAAATCCGAGCAAAAGAAATAGCATTTAATCATTATGCCCTGCTTTCACGGCAAGTAGTACCCTGCTTAAGGACAGCTGCGAAATCACAATTTAAAATATTTTTGTAGCACGTTTTGTCGTTATATTAAATCTTGTTCTACAATATTTTTGGTGTTTGCTTTCTAGGAAAAAGAATTAAAGGCAAAATAACCGCTTAGCTATTACTCTTCCCAGTGCTGTAGCTTCCTATATTTGCAGTTTAGGTCCCATGTTCATAGGAACTTCCCATATTTTGTTGAGTACATTTAGAAGTTTGTAACACTATAATTTTTACACCATGTATAAATACTAAATATACCCTCTCTTAATGAAAAGATATCGAACAATAGTTACATAGATGTTTTCTATTTTTTACTTCCTTTTACAATAAATGAAGTATTGGATTCACCCCAAAAAATTCGAAATTGAGTTTTTCAACAGATCTTCACGTTTTAGAGTCCCTTAATCTCAAAAAACATTTTTTTTTCTTGGTCTGTCTGTGTGTCTGTCTGTGAACAGAAAATCTCAAAAACGGAAAGAGGTATGGCGTTGAAACTTCATATATAAGTTTTGGTGTTACTATGTAGATGCGACAGCAAGCTTTTGAAAAAAAATCGCATAACCGGAAGTAGTTGTTTACTCTTGTGATTTTTCATTTTTTTCGATTCTTTCAAAAACGGCTCTAACGATTTTTTTTAAACTTTACATTTTTATTAAATTTTTAATGTGTATTGATGTGAGATGTGATTTTCCAGTTGAATACTTCTAGGGTCCCGAGTGGTGTAGCTTGAACAAGCGTCCACGTTCGATCAGCAGAGTTAAGCAACGCTGTCTCTGGTCAGAACTTGGATGGGAGTTCCACGGCTGCATCTCTCGGCGCCTCGTGGTACGGCTATCACGGAAAAAAGTTGGTCCCGGCGGTCATACAAGCATCATGACAGTCGTTAGTGGGGTTGGAAGTCCTCATAACTGCACAGCGACGCCTGTAATTGGCCTAACGGCTGTTGGCTGAGTGCAAATTAATTAAATAAATAAATAGAAAATGGGTTTATTTTGTTTTTCTTCTATTTTTTATTAACTCCTATTTTAAATAGAACACCCGGTATATTATTACATTTTTGAATTCAGCTTAAAATTCGAGAGAAAATTTGTCTCTCTTGAACTAACACTCTATTTTGTACCGTTTTTGTAAAATTTTGTAATTTTTGAAAACTTTTGACAAATGCTAAAAAATTTAAAAATCAAATTTTTTGACTAAGTTATAAGATCACTGTAAAAAGAAGTTGTGTGGGTGTATCACACCAGATTTTTATTGTTACTATTTGTTTCTTATGGTGACCCCGTGTTTGGCTATTATCACGGAATTACTTATATAGTTGTTATTTTCTAACCGTCGCTCCCAAAGCCGTTGTTAGGTTAGTTTAAGAATTGACGTCGCTACTGTTTCTTTTATGTGCAGGGAAGGGAAGGCCGGTAATTCGTGTCGTCAAAGTTCTTCTTTCATGCCTTGTTCAGACGGGGTACCGATGCTCATTGGGCCGACTATCGGACGGCAGTCTGCTTATGGGTATGTGATTATTATTCTTCCGTGAATGTAACCGTTTGGAAAAACCTTACCGTGTTAATTTTGGAAAAATTAAGAGGACTGTCGGATATACTCAGCTCTCTTGAGCTATACATTTTGTTTTAATCGAATCCTGACTGTCCAAATTTGCGCTCAATTCTCGACTTTTTGCCACTATCGTCCAATTTTATATGTGTTTTATAAGTAACTTTGCAGTTGTGAAATAGACTTTACAGCAAATCCCCGCTAGAAGTGCAGTAACGCCTTAAACTCTCTGTGCCAATTTATCAAAAGGGATTTCCCTTGTCAAATTGCTTCCCAGGAGAACACCTGTAACGGTATCTTCTTTCGCGATGTGACGTTGCAAGTACGATAAATTATTTTTCTTGCTTGCAGTTGCAGCTGCAACTGAGCCGATACATGTATTTTTTTAAATGTTAGAGATCTTACATTTATTGTATAACCTTTCATTTGTGAGGCGAGGTGTAGCCCAAACGATTGTTGCAGTAAGATAAGCTGTCAGGGACCACAAAAACCAAGTAGATTCATATCCTGGAACTGTGCACACGTATTTTTGTGGTTGATGTTCCCCAGTAAAATAACCGACAGACATGTACCTATAATTTAAATAAATTACTTCGAATCTCATATGGGTCGGGTCTTTACATCCTAGCAAATATTATCTTAATGTGTATTACATTATAGGAAGGACACTTGCTTTTAACTTGATTATCGTGGTATTATTTTCTAATAATTTTATTTGTAAATACTTTGGTATAGCGCTGATTTAACCACTGGGATCGCTACAATACTGGATATTATTTAACTAATGGAAACTAAATACAAATATGGTGATCCAACCTCACAATTTCGAAAAACAAGTTATTATTCGACTATTATCTGTGATTACGTAATTCAAGTGTTTGCATAGGTGATAATAATTGCAGTAAGTAAATTACACGTCACAAACAAAAAACATAGAGGGCGTGTCTGCTGGAAGTGCACAAACAACCGACGGCGACGCCACTAAGAAATTCATTAAATTCAATCCCTGTAGGTAGGATAAACTTTCACTACCTTTCCGACTCTTTTCCAATGGAAATTAGGGCCTTAAATCGAGCACCATCTAGTCCCACGATGCTTAGGCCCCCTATTTCTCCTTGGCCTGCCGATACAAGCCGCTGAGGCTTGCAGAACGGTTCTTTTAGCTCGACTGCTGCGGAAAGCACCTCCAATTCAGCCGTTTTCTCACACGTAAGGCTCCAACTGCTTCCCACGAAGGTTGCTGCCTACCTCTAGCT
>CALNHX010006731.1:0-84535 GCA_940337035.1 Agriotes lineatus
CCGGACGAGAATTAAAGTTTCGGTCAACGCTGCGGCAACGGAATCCGACCAAGCAAGCGTGTGACTTAACTCGATCTCTGCCTCGCTCGTAGCATGGGATTGCCACGGAGCGAAATGATGAAACACGACTTTGCTTAAGCAGGGAATTCACAGGTAAGTCATGCAATCGCCTGGCTGGAACCAGAAACTCATTAAGACGCAATCAAAGCAGATGACAACCGTTCGGCTTGCTTTGTAAAACAAGCTTACGAAGAATCGTATTTCGAAGAACATAAAGAAACTGCAATGCATTAATATTTGAAATGAGATCAAGAAAGTATCTTATTGACTGAAATTTTGAGTACACCACTGAATTACGAATTTAACTTGCGTGAATCGTAAAAATGCTAGGAGTTAGGGCTAAAAATTGCGGAAAGTAATTGCTCCAAGGAAATTCTTCTAACAAGGAATCGCCTTTCTTTCTACTGCGTATCAACTGCCTTCAAGTGTAAGCCAAGTGTAGATGTAATTAACTACCAGTGACTGCAATGCCCTTTTGTCCAAATGCGACAGGATACTTCCCACTTCCACTAAGAAGCTCGATAAAATCCACCACCAGTGACTGCAATGCCTTTTATCCAAATCTCACAAGATACTTACAACTCCCAACAAGAAGCTCGATGAGGTACACCACCAGTAGCTGCAATGCCTTTTATCCAATTCAGATATAACCAATCAACATTAAACTCCGTCCAGCATCCTCTAATCCAATTCAAGTGTAATTGTTAACAATGAAACTCAGACTTCCCATTACCAATTCCAAAAAAGACTATTTTTGTAGATTGCTGCAGTTCAACTTCTCCTTGTGCTACTTAACATACAATTTTTCCTCCATTAGTCCATCATACCGTCTGTTTGTTTTTTTTATTTCAGATTTCCTTCCTCTGTTTAATTTACCATGTAGTATCCCCCTTTTATATGCCAATCAGATAATTAAATCATTTAATAAAAGGAGTTTCTATTATCAAATTCTGCTTTTATTCAAAATACGTTTACATTTTTAGAATCAAAAATTTTTTTAATTAAAAATTCATCATAGTAATACTAATATATCCATTTCTTCAAAATGAACACTCCTAGCTTGCTTATTGGTACAATTTATTTATATTACATTTTAAATGGTTTTTTCAAATAACTATTCAACTTGCCTATCACCTTTTCAAATTACCTTATAGTTTATTCTGATTGTTATTTTATCTCAAATACCTTCAACCAAACATTATACATTATTAATCCATATGTTAGAATCTTTCAGTTACAATCTTAATTGTATTACTGGATTTCAATTTTAGGCTGTAATTTATTTAATAAATTTCGAATAATTATGCTGCTCATCATTGTACGTCTTAATAATTAGGAATGTTTTTATTAATTTATAAATAATCTCATACTTAGGGATTAACTTTCACAAACAAATTAGCAGTCTTGGGATGTTACCACAACAATATATAATGTACAAAGTTTAACTAAATTATGGTAATTTAAATTATGCGTGTGAATACAGAATTTGTTACGTTTTACGGGATCCCCAATGGCGTATATTAGTTACACCTATGCCATTCGATAGAGGCCCCAAGAAGCGATTTGCATCATAAACGTACAAATTGTGCGAACATATAACTTTTCAATAAATGATATAAAATCTAATGGAGTAATTAACATTTTATAGTATTTTCTCCAATTATAAATCTTTAACAAGTACAGAATATTTCGATGGATGTGGATATCGTCCCCAGTAATTAAATATTAATTAGAAATAAGCAAAAAAACGTTGTCAACAAGCACAATGTGTCCTTGCAAAATTACCATATTCATACAGAAGAATTTATTTATAGAAATAGATGACTTTCAACAACAATTGTTTTGTAATTGTCGCCACGCCTCCATATTCTAGCCACTCGAAGGAATTTGATCCTATATAACTGTGATTTCCTTAAAATGCGTTTTGAATCGGTATTGTATTTTCTATTTGAATAAAAATGGTCCAGTTTTGGTCAATAATTAGATAGTGAACGTTTGTTGGGATCATTTCTGATGTTATTATCTAAAGCTGCATTGCTAACATTCCTTGCTTTTTATTCATCCTTTTTGCTGACTGCAGCAAAAAGTATCGTCAAATTTAATATTTACTCCACAAATTTTCTCATTTTTAGATTCAACATTTTGTCATTTCAATAGAATAAAATAATTAACTGTTGAGCAATTATTAAGAACTTCAGTGAACCTAGAAAAGCACGTTTATACTAATAAAAATTGCTTTTTTGTCCTGTGAATTGTTCTTAGACTTCTATCCTTAATTATTTCGTCAAACTCTTTATTTTTATAAAATTAAATGGTCAGAATTCTTTTATTTCTGTAAATGAACTCTCGAAAGTAAGACAGTATTGTCAGTAGAAAAAGAAATATGACGGTGCAAGCCTCATATCTATACTTTAGCACACCAGTGTTGGCTTGGGGCTCCTAAGACACATTTGGCTTTCGTAGTTTGTTAACCCTAGCGGGGTTGCTAGATCCCTAACTGGGCGCCTCCCCAGGTGGCAGATAGGAGAATGCTCGCTAGATATAGCGGGTACCGGGAAAATAAAATAACCGAGGCGAACCACAACTAGCAACAACAACACTGAACAAGCGCCGATATAAACGGTCCCCCTCAGTACTGCCAACAGCCTTTGTTTGAGCCTGGAAAAGCAAACAGAGGTTAAGGCACCCTCTTCTGCTTGAGGTGAAACATTGCCGCTAAAAGCCGATGAACTGTAATAGTCAATGGCACAGAAATGCAGAAGGCAAAGGGAAACCACTGCATTAAAGGTCCCAACAAACATCTCTAGTTCAATCATGATGGCAAAAACCACTATAGAACAAACATTTACTGATCATCTAAGATCCAGCAGGTAAGGACACTCACATATAGACTGCAGGGCCACCCAGGTCTTAATCCAGAGAAATCCCTGCAGTAGACCTAACATTCCAAAAACAACTGACAATAGGCACATGGAATGTACGAAGCATGTTGCAAGCTAGAAAGACAGCAAATACCAGCAAATTAGAAATTGAGGATCTCAAAACTAAGAATACAGAAATCCTGGACCAGAACAAACACTTAAAACAAAAGCTACTGCAACAGGAGTCGAAGCTCGATCAGCATGAGCAGTACAGTAGGAGGAACTGCATACGTATTTTTGGAGTACCCGAAGAGAAGCTTGAGGACACAAATCAGATGGCCTTATCCATTTTCAAAAACAAATTAAACTTAGAACTGCCCACATCTGACATTGATCGTGCACATCGAGTTGGTGCTGTGAAAAGTGATAAACAAACTAGTCCTCGCCCTATTATCATTAAGTTTGTTAGCTATCAAACAAGACGGCTTGTGTTTACAAACAAAAAGCTTTTAAAAAATAGCGGTATTGCCATTCGGGAAGACCTAACAAAAACTAGACTTACTTTGTTGCAAGAAGCTATCAAAAAATTCGGCTCCACTAATGTATGGTCGTCTGATGGACGAATTGTAATAACTAACAACAGAAAAAAGCATACTATCACAACGCTTGATGAATTAAACCGAATCTAATATTCTACTTTATACGTACACACGCATATCGGTCAGACAATGTCCAATTGCAGTCTACAATTTAATTGTGTATTTAATTTCTTTTTTGAGTATTTACAATTTGTTTTTTCGTATTTTTTTTCAGTCTTTTGTTATGTCATGCGCTTGTTAGATGATGATCGGATGTACTTTTGAATAGATTTAATATGATATCATGAAAATTGCACATTTAAATGTGTATTCATTGACAAGAAATTTCAATTTGTTTAAAAACCATATTCTTGATTACAACTACGACGTCGCAGCAGTGTCAGAAACTTGGTTGAGCAGTTGGATTTCAGATGAAACCGTATCTATTCCAGGATATGATTTCATCAGAAAAGATCGTCCAAGTCGTGGTGGTGGAGTAGGCATCTACCTAAAAACAGGTATGAAATATAAAATTATTGAAACCGATTCTAACATTGAGCAACTTTGGATTACTCTAAATTCAAATAGCAGTAGTTTTGCTTTTGGTGTAATTTATCGTCAGCCTAAATCAAATTTATTGCATTTTCTTGATAATTTTGAAAGCAGTTTGTCTTCGGTGCTATTTGTTGAGGATAAAGTAATATGTACTGGTGACTTTAATGTTAATTTGTTAGACTGCGAAAGTCCAGGATCCGCTCATTTCCAATCATATCTGAACGGCCTTGGTTTTGAACAGCTTGTGAAAACTCCAACACGTATCACATCTAGTACATTCTCTCTTTTAGATTTGATCATTACAAATGTTCCCGCATTAATTGATAACATCGAAACAATAAGCATGCACGAGATTTCTGACCACGAACTAGTGCAATGTATTGTCAATATTGTTAGTGCAAAGGTCAACCCTGTGATCAGAACCTATAGAAATTTTAAAAATTTTAATTCTCAACATTTTTATGATCAATTAAGGTCTATACCTTGGAAAAACATTTATGATCTGGATAATATAGACGACAAAATCGAATTCTTTAATGATAATCTTCAAACGCTTCTTGATTTACATGCGCCTTTCGTGACATCCAGATTCACTAAAACACCTGCACCTTGGCTTAATGACGATATACGATTATTAATTTCACTTCGTGATCATGCTCTTAATCGTTATAAGTTATCAAAAAATTCCAGCCATTATGTGTATTACAAACAGCTGCGTAACCTTGTTACAGCTGCCGTTAGAAAAGCAAAAAAAGATCACCTACGTCAAAAATTTCTAACTAATACCTTAAAGAATTTTTGGAAGGATTTATCAAATTTCGATATACACAAAAACAAAAAGCATAAAAATCGACTTCCTTCAAATTTAGCAGATGCTGAGCAAATTAATCGTTTTTTCATTAACTCAGCTCCCAGTGTAGCTTCTCAAAATGAAATTGCTGACACAGCCAACTACTATCGCAATAATATTCAAGCAAAAGTAAATCACATGCTTAAATTACAACCTATAGATGAAGCTCTTGTGATGAAATATATAACTTCCATCAAATCAAAGTCTATTGGTTGTGATGGCATTGGAATATTTGTACTGAATGCTTGCCTACCATTTTTACTCCCAATAATGACACACATTATAAATTACTGCATAACATTTTCAGTTTTTCCCAAGTGTTGGAAAAAGGCTGATGTGATACCTATTCCCAAGGCGACTACACCGTCTACGTTCAAAGACCTACGGCCTATCAGCATATTACCTGCTCTGTCTAAGGTCTTGGAAAAAGCAGTTGCAGCGCAGCTTAGACACCATCTTGACAAAAATAAAATTCTTCCTGAAAATCAATCGGGTTTTAGGACAGGTCACAGCTGTGCTTCGACACTCGCAAGCGTTGTTGATGATGTACTACGAGCTATGGACTGTAACCAACTGACTTTATTGGTACTGCTTGACTTTTCCAAGGCCTTCGACACCATTGATCATGATATATTGTTGGGAATTTTGCATTATATAGGTCTTGAGAACAGCGCTGTGAAATTCTTTGAGAACTATTTGTGTGACAGATTTCAAAGGGTAACGGTAACAGATTGTAAGTCTACGTTTTTAAGCGTTGAGAGTGGAGTACCCCAAGGATCGATATTAGGCCCAATTTTATTTATTATTTATACTTCGACTTTCTTTCAATGTGTAAAATATTGTAACTATCACTCATATGCTGACGATACACAAATATACATTTCTTTTAATTCTAGTAACCAAGTTAACGCATATTCCTTCTTGAACCAAGATTTAGATAAATTATATCAGGTATCTAAACAGCATTGCCTGCAACTTAATCCCAAAAAATCTAACGTTATTTTGTTCGGTAGTAAAAACGAACGATTAAAAATCGTTTCTGATTTTAAGGTATCGATTAATGGAGTATCTCTGGAATATAAAGAATCTGTGCGCAATCTAGGCCTTCAGATAGATGATAAATTACGTTTTAAAGACCATATTAGCAATTGCCTTCAAAAAGCTTACTGTAAAATTAAGACGTTGTTCAACAATAGAGATATATTGAGCACTAACATGAAGATATGCTTATGTAACGCACTTGTACTTTCGCAGTTTGACTTCTGTGATACAGTATACGGTCCTTGTATAGATTACGTTGACACTAAGCGAATTCAGAAACTGCAAAATTCATGTTTGCGTATGATTTATGGCATACGCAAGTATGAAAGAATTTCGCATAAGCTACAGAGTGCTCAATGGCTCAATATGAAGAACCGGAGGTACTTACACGCTGCTTGCTTTTATCGTAAAATTATATTAACTGCATCCCCACCATATTTACATAGAAAGTTAGCCTATCGTACGGATATACACAATCTGAACTTGCGTCACCGAGGTCTTCTGACAGTGCCATTTCATTATAAACATATTTTCACCCGTTCTTTTTCGTATTGCATAGTAAAATGTTTTAATAGATACTACATGGAAATGATGAAACCAGTAAGCTCAACCGTATTTAAAAATAAATTAAAAACGATCCTGCTCAATGAACAACACGCAATGAATACCATCAAGTAGGAATTTCAATGTGTATTTATTTCACAATCACATCTGACAGGCGTATGTACCGGAATCATATATAGGTTTATATATTGTATATTGTATTATGTTCATAAAGTTAAGTTGTAGGTTAAGTGGAAGAGCAGCCAGCATATCATTGCAACCAGGCTGAACTTCGCCTGCAGTATTTAAATATTTTTTCCTTTGTTATACCCTTGAATTATTAGTATAATAAAAGACACTTTATTATTATTATTATTATTATTATTATTAAATAAATGTCACATTTAAACATCGACTTGCTAGGCGTTAGCGAAATTCTTTGGCGCGGATTGGGGAAATGTATATCAAATGACCATTTGATCTACTATGCCCAATCCCCAATATTGTAATGGAGTTGCAATAATAGTAACCAAAGAAGCTGAAAAAACAATACTCGGATTTATTCCCATATCGGATAAAGTCAACGCAATTCTATCCAACGTGAACATAATTCAAGTATACTCACCAACACCTGATAGCTGTGAGGAAGACATTCAACAATGTTATTCAAACATACAGGCTGCTCAAAAACATACAAAAAAAAGAAAAGGTAAAAATATTTACTAGCGACTACTAAAGTTGGTAATGGAAGAAGTGAAGATATAGTTGGGAGTTGTGGTTTGGATATACCTACTTAATGAAAAAAGGAAACACTAGTTCAATTTTGTAAAGAAACCCATCTTTCAAACATAAATACTTTTTTCAAACGCCCGGGGCCAAGACTGTACACATGAAATCACTCGCTGATAATCAACAGAACATTTTCAAAAATCAGATTGACCTTATAATGGTGAATAAGCGATTTAGCAATGCAGTGTCGTCAACGAAAACGTACCCGGGAGCAGACGTTCACCTTCACACAGATCATAACTTGCTGCTAGCAACTATCAAAATCAGGTTTAAAAAGTTAATTAGATCAAAACAAAACCCACGAACATAAACTTAAAAACCAAAATATCAAATCAGAAATAAAAGAACAATTAAACAGTGAAATGCCTGAAATTCCAGAAAATCCATTACGTAACGACACTGAACAAAAGTTGGCAGCTTCCCGCCAAAAACGCTATAACAAAAACAAAAAATTCCAAACTTTCAGTGAACGCTAGAAAAAAGAGCAACGTTTGGATGACTGACAACATTTTATATCTTATGGGAGAGCGTAAGAAATATAGGAACAGAGACGACTACACAACACTATCAAAAAGAAATAAAGGAAGAGAAAAAGGCCTGGCTGACAGAAAAATCTAGTGAAACTGAACCATTAGAACGTAAACATGACTTATTTAACTTACATACAAAAGTCAAAGAAGCAGCAGGAATATATAAAACTAGACACTCGGGTGTTGTTTTGGATAAAGATGGGACTCCACTGTTGAAGACAAAATTTAAATATTGAAAAAGTATATGCAAACGTTATTAAAAAAGACTAGAGAACATATTTCCACACAACCAATGGTGCAACGGGACCCGATAGTACCAATGCAGAAGTCGCCAATGCTCCCAGAAAACTTTAAATCTATAAAGCAGCGGGAACAGATGAAAACCAAGGGGTGTATACTCAAGTTTATCGAAGAAGATCACTTGAAAAGAGTGGCTTCTCTCGACGTTCATTCCTATCCCTAAAAAATAGCATCCAAAAATTTCAAGAATTCAGAACAATGAGCCATATTCTAAAAGTGTTCTTGAAAATAATTCACGAAGAGATGTAACCAAAAATTGAAGAACACCTTAGTGAAACGATTTGGATTTAGAAACGGCCTCTGTGCCAGGGAAGCTACATTCAGTTAGGACACGCGACGCCAACTGTAATATTTGTATTTTTTATTATTTCGAAAAGATTTCCGACAAAGAAAACCATAACAAGTTAATAGATCAACTTTTTCAGTATGGGCTAGATGACAAAGACATCCAAATAATATCCAATCTATACTGGCAATCGAATGCTTGTGTTCGGGTGGCACACAAAATTTCTGAAACGTTTAAGGTCAGTCAGAATGTTCGGCAGGTCTGTGTGCTCTTTCCGATGCTATTTAATATATTGTCATGCCCTAAATAGATATAATGAATCTTTGAATATGATTTTTAATTATTTTAATAAATTAAACAGCCCTAACTACTTCAATTTTTTTAATTTGCCCGGCTATACTGTAATAATGCTTACATGTATGATTCTAATTCACCCTCATCCCAAGGTTAGGTGGCTATCTGCAATTAAAAAAAACGAATATGAACTTGCTATGATTACTACTATTAACTAGGTTTGGCTATCATTAAATATTTAAGGTTCTATTTTAAAATAAACATTTAATCGTAAGCAGTTTGTATATAGCTATTTTCCTAATGGGATTTGACACTTGCGTTATATTTTTTAACTAATGGGAACACATACAAAACCAAAATGGTATTCTTCCTTCGAGAATACGTAAACAAGCTGAGAATTTTAATTCATTTCTCGATGTCTACACAATTAACGCTGTTGCTATGCCATCATAATCAAGCGTAAGTATTCCGTGTCATAATAAAACACTTCTACCTATGTCACGAACCGGAAGTGACGCTGTAAGGGACGCTAATGAAGCACATTCAAAAAACTAACACTTTTAATAGGAAAATCTGACCTTTTAATGGCTTCTTCGTTGAAAATAAAGCTACCTGCCTCTCGCTGGAACTCCCACGATGCTCGCGGCCACTCATTGTTGTTTGCCTGCAGTTAGCAAGGCTCACATCTGCGCTGAAACCCACCTGGCTTTCAATAAAGCTGGGGCCTCAAATATCGTACTCTGCTGTGCTACACGGCCGCTACACTCTTATTCACCCGTATAGAAACTTATAAAGCTAGCTGGACCTCCGTAGAATATCTCCAAAACACCACAGCTTTCACTGGATCACTCCGACGTCTCGTATTTTACCTGTGCGGAAACCGAATGCAAGGAAAAATTTTCCCAAATTTCCTAGAAGACAATCACTCAATTAAACAACACTTTTAATTAACTTGAGTATTTATTAACACATAAAATAATTTGATTCTGGGGCAGCTTGGCAATTTCACAACCAAATATTTCGAAGAAGCTACCCCCAATTGTTTGGTTTACAGTTTTTACTTTGTTACATGAATTTACAAGCCTGTTCTGATTTTATTATGTTTTAATCAAAGATAAATCTATTCAAACGCGTCGTTATGCAATTATTTTCATGCTTTATACTATTTCTTAACAATTCTGAAATTCAAATTATTACAGTTACTGAACATTCTTATAATAAATATTTGTTTTGCTGGTGGTATAATTAGTTACTATTAATTACTATACGTAATATAAAGGCTACTAAAATGTGTTCATAACCATATATTCTGAAAAACTATTCTACTTAGCGTATTTTAGCTGTAATGCGAACGCAACTTGACCAATATATGCAAATAAACCACGCCAATCTTGTCCAAGAACTTTAACTTCTTTCCATTAATATTCTTCAAAAACTAGGTGAGGCATTAGCCTGATAGGTTATATCGTCTTCGAATTATGGTGCTTACATTAATTCGATATATAACTCAATTTTTCCGACATCTCCTTAACACCAAAGCGGTTGCTGTTGTCAAAAAAAAATTGTGTAGTTTCATTAAACCGTTAATATAATTTTGGGTTGGTCGCCATTAATGAGAGGTTGCAATTTTACATCAGTTTGCGTTTATCAACCTTAGAAGTTCCTGTTTTATTGATTTTCAACCTTTAAGATAATAGCCTTTTTACTTTATATATAGGATTAACTTCAGAAAACTATATGAGCAATAAATATGTAACTTTAATTAATTTGTTATTATAATTCTTCCTTTCGACGCAAGCGTTGCATAACAAAAAAAACGACACCGAAAACAATAAAAAAGAAAGAACTGCATCTTGACGTGGTTCAACAATTAGAATATTTATGAACGTCAAACAAAAAGTATAACGGACGAACATATGCCATATATTGTTCACAACTTCAGGTATCTAATTTCCATATGCAAACGAAGAATCAGATGATCGAAATAGAGCTCTTTATTACAAAAACAACAACCACCAATGTATTTACATGAAATTTAAAAAATATGCCTCACCTACTCCTCGGTTTGTCGTTGGCTTGTCCCCACTTCGCAAGCCATTTTTCTCTATATAAACCCTAAGACTTCCAAAGCAAATCATAATTTCTACACACAAAGATTCTTCAAAATGTTCAAACTGGTAAGCACTGCATTACACCATTTTTTTACTCCCATCAAATTTACCTTCCGTAATATCTATCTAAGCAATAGTCAGTATTTGTGATAATGGTCTTTTCCTGATAGTTGCTCTTGGTCTTCGCCGTTCTCCTTGCCATCGCCGTGGCTGAACCCAAAGGCAAGCCCCAATTCTGGGACTACGGATATGCTGCTGGGTACCCTGCTTGGGGAGGTTACTATGGTGGATATATGGGATATTGGTGATTTAATCCATGAATTCCGACTGCTAATGATGACGAATCGGCTTTGATTTGTATACAAAGTTAGAAATACAGTAATTAAATTAGTCTCGTTATTATAGTTCAATTCCTTTCCATCCCAGTTCTGTAAATAAATACTTGCGACTCATTTTAGTAAGAAAATGAGTTTATTAGTTTCACAAAATATTCAAACGTATTTTTCCATTTCATAGTTACATACTGTACATTTTCTATAGTAGTTTTTCTAAAAATAGCTGCCAATTCATATCTGTTTAGTTTTAAACAATATGTTGGCAATCGTTTATTATATTAAACTTAATGTGCTATTTTTGCATTGTTCGGATTAACTCTTGTGCATGTTTCTTTCTGTAGGGTGAACCTAATGTGGATGTGGTCAGTTCTCCGCTTAGCAAACGGGTGCATCAATTTCGCAACCGCTGGGGCCGAAGTGATGAATTCAAAATTGAAAATGGAATAAAGGTAGAAAATAAACCAAAAGCGGTAAACGTAAAAGACAAGGAAAAGAATAAGCCTTATTGGCTTTAAAACCAATTGAAATGAACATTAGCCCACGTGAAAATAGTTACGAACAGATCCTACCCCAGATTATGGGTGGCCACTGGACATTCTCCTCTGGAAGAAAAACTACCGTATTCTGCAGTAATCATGAGGCTACGGCGATCTAACAACACGACCAAGACTGCCTTGTGATGAAAGTTTCGTCAGAAAAAATCGTCAGATGGCGTGACACCCAAAGAAAGCCCCATACAAACACCTCGTCTAGTTTTAGAAGTAAAATTCAGAAAATTGCGGATTTCCGAAAAAGGGAAACCGTGGCCAAAACGATAGTCGCCTCGGAAATATTGAAAGGCACAGAAAGTCGTTTTTAGATTTCAAGATTGCTGAATTAATTAGGTGACTCAAAACGTACTTCCGCGTTCGGCATTGTCAGATCTATGACACACGGAGCGAAAAATTTACGGCCACAGGTTGCGGATCGTAACACGTGTAAGAAAAGTGAAGCTCCAAAACTCCTGTAGTTCTAGAGTCGTTCGAAATCTATCAGTTGTCTTGCTGGTTAGACATCATACTATTATTGTGATCACATTAAGGATTAACGGTTTATTTTAAAATATGACTCTACTTTTCCTTTATCCTATATTTTGTGATACGCACTAGTTTTTATTTTAATTTTATTGGTTTAGTACGCAGTTTTCTTCGCAAAATCCTGTATAAAATAGCGAACTTAATAAATATTGGCTGAAACAAGCTTATGCAATACCTACAATTCGACATAGAATGTGTTTACTATTATTTGCTTTTTAATGCTTCCTGAAATCAAACTATCTGCATATCCAGTTTATAAGTTTCTTGTAAATATTTGCTATGTGAATGTAGATACTGCAATAGTAGGAGTCAAGTAGCCACTATGTTGACCACCATTTAAATTATACAATGAACTGCCGTTTTTATAACGCTTATTTTGTATAGAGTTTGTGGGTTCTCCTAAAATAAGTTACTGATCTACTAGCATGGGATTAAATAACAGCCTTTAGGGTAAAACAAACTTTATTTGAGGCAAAAGGGTAAAGGTTCAAGGTAATTCCAACTCCCCTCACTGGGGGCGGGCTACTATAGAGACCTTACGTCTCTCGTCATCCAAGAACGGGAAATATAAGATAGGCCAGAAAAGATGGAGAAGTACTGCCCCGGCATTCGCATCAGAGAAGGTACGCTGTTAACTCAGAAAAACCACCTAAAAACCTGAATCAGACCAGACGGTTGCAAGAATCGAATCGACGACCTCCTGAATGCTAATGATAAGTAAGCGTGCTAACCACTAACTTACAGAGCTAGGCATTATTATTTGAGGTAGGTGTCTTTGTTTTTATAATTTCAGCTCATTCACCTCTGTCTATGTTTTTAGGGTGATGTATAGCTTTGTAAGTACCTCTATTGTGCAATAACGATTCCCCATTCCAGCTGCTTCAGGTATGCAAACACCACTGGACTAACTTTTATATTAGGCTTTTCGGTTTGTCTCACCAGGAGAACCTTTTTAAAAAAATTATCACCGTTTTTATCTACAATATGATCAGTTTAAATGTACATAAAATTTGCACTCTGGTTTGGTTTTTACAACCATTACAATACAGTACAATAAAATTTAAGATTCGATAATTCTATACAAAAAAGAACAAATATTGTACTCTGTGCAATAAGTACATAAACAGCCATGTTGACTTTTACATTAGCTCATCCATCTTATACTTACCCTAAATTGTATAGATTTTAAATTAAGATCTCACGGAGTTTGGCCACAAACTTTGGTAATAACATATATTCCTAGAACAATGATACGTTTAAAAACACAAAACTTCCTAAACCTTCAACAGAAATAAATAAATATCAACCTAATTTACTATGTTAATTAAATTGATGTAAAGTGCTTATTATAATTTAAAATTTCGTCCTAATACAATCAAAATATATTTTTAAATCTTGGCTGAAATAAAAAACATTAAGAAAGCCTAAGACATGACACTCTTTATTATAATAATTGTTAGAAATGGCTTCTATGAACTCGCAGTGGCCTCCAGAAAAAATGAACAAAGTTCATTAACACGTACATATCCTACGCTTTATTAAAACAACCAAGGAAACCTCGCTTTATAAATAACAGTCCCTAGACAGCACTAGATTACAGTAATTTGTAACAAGAGTTTGCTCCGGAGTTTGTGGAAGCATAAAGAAAACGGATGATTAACACATTTTCTTTGCTTACCTGTATACAAAACTGACAGTCTGCAATGCAAAATATGAGTAGTCGATACGTACCAATCCAAAATTCCAGAGACCAAATATTAGTTTCTAATAAGTAATCTTGCAAGTAACATTAAAATAAATTTGTAGTAAATAAATATTAATGCTTAAACACGCACTTCACTCGATAGCGTGTGCTCTACCCCTGTGCGCCGACTCCCATGATTAAGAGCAAAGGTTAATAAGTTGTTCTGCGCAAAAATTTTATATAGAAATTTAGCTTGTTGGTTTATAATAACCACTCCTTCTGGCAATTTTATTTAAGCTGTTCTATAATTGTGCACGCCTGAACGTTGTTAAATACTTTATTAACGATGCATCGTTGAAAACTATATTATGAAAAGTCATTTCCTGAAGTTTTCAGTTTTTACAGAAATTACGTTTGCTGGCAGATAATGGTTTTAAATACAAATTAAATTAAAATTGGGTTTCTACACGGATTTTAGCCTTTAAATTATCTAAAAAATAATAACGACTTCATCTTGAGTGCTTAACATTTTTTATCTACTTTGATATCACAATATGATTATTATAATACCGAAAACATTGCCACAAAGGAGTCCATTATAACACAAGTTTTGGTAACTATTTGTGTTATAATATTGGTGAAATTTGCTTTCACATGCTCACAACACGACAAACGTCATATGTCGAATACATAACCACACTTTCTGAACTGTATTTATTAAATTTATTTTAATCTAATATAGCTTAAACTCAAGGTAATTTTTAACGAATTAATTAAACACAATTATTGTACTAGGCACTATTTGAACAACACACGAACCAAAAACCTGCACCAAATTTAAACTAATTCAAATGACAGAGCAGCGTAATTGATACTTTGTCCAATAGATGGCGACTGTCAAATTTAACTTGACAATGTCGCCATCATTACGCTCAAAAATCCCTAGTTTGCAATGCAACATTTTTAGTATCCGAAATTTAGAATTTCTATCAAATCAGCAACTCAAAGTAGATAAAGTAGTATATTATACTCGTTTAATAGGAGGCATTGTAGCACTCGTTCCATTGGACCACTCCTCGCTGCGCTCGTCGTGCCCCAAATTCACGCGTGCTACAATTGGCCCTCTTATGAAACTCATATAATAATATACTATTTTAGTAGTATATTATACGCCAAGGTAGAGAACTCTGTTATTATAGTCTCAGCGCAAAGATTGAATACTGCGGCTCATAGTGCCGCAATTTGTAAAGGACACAGCCTATAAGACTTCTCCACGACAGGGTATATACTATTTTTTCGCTTTTAGCACTGTAAATCATATTTTGAATTTGAAGTTAAATTTCTACGCTTGACAGCTGTAAAAAGTGAAAGTAATAATATCCGAGCCTCCATTATTGACCTTTGTTAAGGAAGGGGGTTAACAACGGTTAATAAAAAACATCAGTAAATAATCATCCGTATATACCCTTCGTGCCAAATTTTAATATAGGCAGAATGTTTACTAATCTAACACAAACATCTATTACGGGATCTTACACGACAAGTGATAGTTTAACCTCGTTTGTGATTGTTTTCGTTGATATATATATATATATATATATTACGAAGGTTTTCGCGGCTGATATGTATTAAAGGTAAACATTTCAGGGTGTCATACCGCTTAATAAATTTGAAGATTTCTTCAACTGGTTGAAGAACATCTTGAATGGCGTTTGGGGTTGGACGACGTTTCGACGAAATCACATTCGTCATTTTCAAGTCCTTATAGTCCTGGTTTGGCTTCTAGTTATGCGGCAACACGACGGACTGTCAACTTGATGTACATCAATATTTGTCTGCTCATTCAAATACATTCAATGTTATTGGCCATTTTTGCCAGTGTGATTACGATTTGACAAATTATGTGAAATTTCTCAGTTGTATGCATTACCTCAACTCTGTGCTTTTGTGACTTGATTCTTAATTTTCTTGCACTGCCACCAGAGCTTAGTGGAGGGCTAAATACCATTGCAATATATATATCCCATGAAAATTTTGCATATGTGATTATTTACTGGAGCTTAATTGAAGAGAATAGAGGTATAAACAGGAAGTACTTGGTATATGAATGCTGCATCGGTGACTTTTCTGGATTAAGCTAATCACTGCAATAAGCTTCTTACCTACCATGTCAAAAATTTTCAAAGGGCTACTGCTGAAAAGGATAGTAAATAAAGTTACTTTAGACAAAAATATTCCTTACACCAGTTTGGCTTCCGGGAATATCACCTAAGGTGATATTCAACAAGGCCATAGGATAAGAATGAAATAATTAAATGTCAGGAAAAAAAATGAAACTATGCGCAGTTACTTGCCAAGCTATACCTACTATAGACTTTTGACCGTTTTTCGCATCCCGGTTGTTATATAAACTTAAACCTACCTACACCCTTGTACCTCCTAGAAAACCTAACCTTACCGACCGATATTTCCAAACCATATTTAACAGCGATAAGCCGACATACCATCCAATTAAGTTAGGTGTGCTTCAGGGTAGCGTATTAGGCCTCCTTCTTATCACCTCTTTACTTCTGATATCCCAACCACTAACAATGCGACGCCTGATACCTTCGCAAACGGTACCGTTGTAATTTCTAAAAATGAAAATCCTCGACAAGCCTCCGAAAACCTTCAATATCACTTCGATGTCGTGCACGACTGGTTTGACAACTATGAATGAAAATAAAGCAAAAACAGTCCACAAATTAATAATAGGAATATATATTTTTTAAACTTTATTATACATACATTATGCAAGTATCTATAACTTTTGCCAAAACAACTTTTTGTAGGTGGTATAGTTTTTCAAGAAAAATCTTAGGTTTCAAAGATTTTAAAAAGTTTTGTTTTTAAAATTTTGCAGAATTAAATACTTAGAAGCAGTAAAAGAAAATCGTGTAGTGAACATACTTCATTTTACTTTCCTTTACATCCGTTTTCTTGTACTATGATTGAAAAAATGTTGTTTTCGAAGTTATGTCTGTCTGTCAGTCCATGAGCCTCTTGAGTCTGTGAGTCTATGAGACCTTCAGTTTGTCAGTCGGGCAGCCGATTTTATTTTCGTACTCGAGATTTTTGCGGAAATATCCGTTTACGTGTTTTCTGATTGAGAAAAAGTGGTTTTAGAAGTAATGTCTGTCTGTGAGACTAGTCTAGAAGGTTTACTAGGCCGCGCTGAAGATGTTTATCTTTATTTTAAATATAAATTCCGAGATTCCAGTGAGTTTTGATTAAAATGCGATAACCAGTAGTAATATTTTGCTCCTATGTTTTTTCCGTTTTCCGATCCAGATCATATATTATACGATTATGTACAACTTTGGTTAAAAAAAATGTTTTTCTAAAGAGTACAATTTTTGGAAAGATCGCAAAATTCATTTTTACAAACATTTTTCAAAGTCCACAAATTGCTATTGGGAATATTTTTTAAAACCCTATTATATTGCAATAGCTCACCAGGTAAACTATGCCTTAATTCATGTAATCTCTTAAGTATCAAATGATAATTGCTTTTAAATCGAGAGCTCTTATTTTCAGGGTGGGTTCATCAAAATCTAGTTTGCTATCAATGATACTTAACGTCAAACTTGACTTTCAAAATTTATCAAACCAGGTAAACTGACAACTGTATCTCACATTGACATTTACTACTATTCAAATCACCTATGTAAGTACTAACTAAACTTTATATTATCACTTTAAAAATTGACAGTTATTCAAAATGCTTTTTCAACTTATCTTAACAAACCTTAATAGCTGCTCATGCTTTTACTGCAAACACCAATCACTACTGGATCCTGTCATCGATAGACTGCAGCACTCAATGTCCAATTCACCAACAGCAACCCCTTTGATGGCCCGTGACTCCTTTCAACTACTCTTGACCTGTCAAACCAACTGCTCAGATCCATAATTCCAGTCCTAGTTCCTCCTGGATGTCACCGTCACACGATCTACCTCCTGGTAACCTCCTTCTGGCTCCGTCCGGTCAAATCAACTCCCTTGGTTCCAAAATCCTGTCCTGCTTACTCCTGGATGTCACTGTCACACGATCCAAGTCCTGGTAAGTTTCTATCCTTTTATAAATTCCAATTGTAACTTTGGTCCCCTTTTTGCAGATAATCTGATGGTTCAAGCAACGTCCACAAAACACCCAAATCAAATAATAAATTGTAAACTACCTCTTCTAATATCTTGTACGTGTGAATAAATCCAAATCCCCTCAACTAGTATAATGTCCTGTATTCTATATCCAATTAACTGTATCTGTAGCTTCTCCTCTAACACTTGATGTCACAATATCTTTTCCATTTTAAATATTTCACTTTATTTCACCTTGTAGATTTGTTTTCAGCCTTTATTTAATTTGTTATCACCAAAATTAGACAAATTAAGGCAGAGATTCTATTTTTTATTATACCATAATTATTATAGCCAAATTACATACATGCTCTCTTGAGTTGTTTTATGTAACTGTTTTTAAACAAACTTTTTATATCTATTAGAGACCATTCTTAATTCACACTTACAAGTTTTTTCTAAATAATGCTATATACAGAATTTTCTTAACAAATACATTTGTCAATGTTACCTTGATTTATTTTTATAAATATTAAATACAACCATTAAGTTTAATCCATTCCAATAAATATAACAATGTTAAATGATTCACAATGAAAAGAACCCTTGTATCTTTTGCTTTCATTATTTATGTTCAAAACTTTATACCCATCAAGATTCAATTATTGTAACTGTCCAACTTTATTGGTTCATTTTAAATATTTCTTTCATATGCTTTAATTTCCTGCATCATGTATCATAACAATATATTACATAAGTGTTCATAACTTTTGCCAAGACAATGTTTTGTGAGGTGTAAATAGTTTTTCAAGAAAAATCGCAATATTAGGATTTAAAATCGTGTAGTAGACTATACTTGATTTTACTTAATTTTAATAATGATTATGTTTTTTTAACTCTTCTAAGTGATGTCTGTCCGCTGTGAATCTGTCCGTGTTCTTTTTATGACCCGACAGTTTGGCCTCAAACTTTTTATCATCGTTTTTTATATAAATTCGAAGATCTCAATGATTTTTGGTTAAAATCGGGTAACCGGGACAGATACTTCACTCACATGCTTTTTTTTTGTTTTCTGGGAAAATGTTATCATTGCTTGATACAAATTAGGCTGCAATTGTCTATAAGTGAATAATGATGGAAATAATTTTTTAACTCTATTACGTAGTAGTCTATAACTTAAAAAAAACTATTTCTGTAGGAAGTATAGTTGTTGAAAAAATGGCAAAATTATATTCAAAAACAATGAGAATAAAATTGTTATATATTACTTAATTATCTATAAATGTTGTCGACAAAGCCCTGTTTTAGTACAGTTTTTGAAGAAATCGCAAAATACAATTTCTACAACCAGTGGAAGAGGGTCGTGTGGTGCCCACACTTCATTTTTTCGTACGTTTCTTATTTTTTCTGGCCTATCGGATATGCTTGCTAAAGGCCAAACTAGATTAAAACTCAATGGTTTAATTAAATGCATCCAGAAATACGAGAGGACGACGTGCTATGGCTTTTAAATAAATTGCCGACCTTGTATTCTAGTTCAATGTTTTTGCATAGAACTACAAACATTTTAAAAATTTTACAAGGAATAGTTTCAAGGAAAATCATTAGCAACTAAAAAAGTAATGCAAAAATATTCAGTTTAGATCATCATCAAAGAAGAAAGAGGAATACAAAAAACACGAGCACAAACATAATTTGAGGAACACGTTTTATTCGTTACCAGTTTAAAGAAGTTTACATTTTAGAATTATTTTATGATGTACAATTATAAGAACATTTGTACCTCTTAAGACTCTAAAATCATTAACTATACTGAGATCAAAAACTTAGTTTATACAATTCGTGGTTACTATTATCCTACCTATAATAAAACTGTTATAGAAAAAGTTTACGCTAACTTTACATAGTTACACAGTAAATCCCTTTACTAGCACAAATATAAAATTCGTATTTATTTTCACTGCCCACAAATCCCATTATATAATGATCATCTAGTTGCTGGAATACAACAAGCTGATCTAAAAACTACTTCTTAGTCTTATCATGAGAACCTATAACTAAACAAAATATTTATTTCCATAAAAATGTGTACTAGCAAAAGCCAAAAAAGCAGAAGTCCAGAGGTACTGGCCAGATCGTCCTCCATATTCCTGCATATCCTGCTTAGCGGTAAAATCCTACGAATACACAGCTTGGGAATATCTTCCATACACTAATAATATCAACTAGATTTTGAGAATAGTCACAGCCAGAAGAGCGCCGAATGCGAGAAGCTAAATTACAGAACTAATAGTAGTGAAATTTAAAAAAATGCGAGGCCTACGCACCAGCTTGAACATCTCGACAATTAAGTATTTTCCACGATCGCTGAATCTACAGCAAATCGTAAGGCTTTATATAGAATAAGGCCATACACAGCAGGCTGCGACGTGGTGTGGGTTTGAAATAAGAGCAAAGGTGTGTCCCCGAAAAATAACAATAGACAAAAACGTGATGACGACATTGTTTTGTGCCGAAAATTTATTAAAACGAATTTTGTTAAAAAGAGGAAGGTGTATGCAAATGTCAGCTTTTGATTTGCATTTAAATTAAAATTGGTAAAACAGCTATCCTACTATACTGTAGGGGTTGTGGGTTCAAACAATTTCTAATGCGTAAAAAAATTTTACTGCGATTAAGAATGGATTAATCTTATTACTAGTATAATTTATGCTGCTGATCTTAGATGACCATGAATTGGACGAAACGGTTTGTTTGTTAAACAGGCGCGCGCTGCATCCTAATGGCTCAGTTTTCTATTTTAATTATTAAAATTACAATCTATAAGTATGTAGATATAGAATTTTTCCAAGTTATTAAGTTGCAAGTTTAATTGATATTTAAAATGGAAATTTCCACATCACTTGGGAAGCTTGATATATTCATTAGCAGTTACCAAAAATATGTCATCCAAGTAAAAACCCCGGCCTTGATTTCGCAGCAATAACATAAATAGCTTACATAACAGTAGCATCTCGTTATGTCTCAATACTTTTCCGTCCAGTTTTTCCGCGTCCGTTAAAAAATTCGCGCCTTCCGATCTCTGTACCGCCGCCGTGACGCATCCTTTACCAGGTTCGTCCTATAAAAGCGCTCCGAGTTCCAGCTGGGGCATAGTTTGTACCCACAGCTGTACGAAGTAACCTCCAAAATGTTCAAATTGGTGAGTACCCTCCGATTTACTTTTTGCCTTGACTAACCCATTTCTCCTGGCAGTTGTTCTTCGTTGTCGCCGTCCTCGTCGCCGCCGCCATGGCCGCCCCCGGACCCAAACCCCAGTTCTATGATGTCGGCTACGGCTATGGTGGTGCCTACCCCGCCTATGGTGGTTACGGATATGGTGGCTACCTTGGATACTATTAACTATCATGACATACCGGCTCACATTTGATATGATTTTGGCTCCTGTTGAAAATTACAAATAAATTATGTTACTGTTACTTTGTTGTTTTATTTGCTGTTGGGCAAATGGTTTATTGCTAAGTTAAATCAATGTTGCCTTCATGAAATGGTGATAAAGTCCAAGAAAATAGACAACCGAGTTGTGAACAAGTAAAACACTGGTATTTGGTTGCTCAAATATGAAAAATTCGTGCTGCTCACAAGATCGACATTCTTGTCTTTGAGCGAAAAACTATATATTTAAACTTAAATTTTATTGTGACTATTTGTAGCTTTCTTTTTTTACTCGAGAACAAACCATTTACTGTGGAGTTCAATCCATTATGTGAAGCACAGTAATAAGTTAAAATCCACTGATATCCATTTTGATGATATGGTTCACAACAGAATCCACTTTCATCGTCCATTTGATGATGTATGAGCTAAATTGTATAAACTTTGCATTAGGCAAATGTAATACTGTTTTGTACTAGATACTGACAGTTTATTGTTCTCATGAGTATTACTATTTATTTTTAGAATAGTGTGTCAGTGCATTGTAGGTAAAGTAATATCTATTTTCACGTACTTATGTATAAATACAGAAAACGTATGTATAAGCCTAAGGCTGTAAATATATTATTAAGAACTTCAAAAGGCTATTTGTGTTAATTCTTCAAGTATAGTAACGATATTAAACTGCATTCTGCAATTCGCATGAAATAGGTCACATAGTATCCTAGTATTAGGAAGTCGCAACAACTCATTTCTATTCCACGTCAACTATCTTTGCTATCTTTGGTATTCGAGTGGGATTTCTGTTGACTTGGCTTGTCCCATTCGATTTTTCGAAAAAAATCCCTTGTGTTTTTTTCTTATGTGTACAGCATACTATGATCAGTGTAACAGCGCATCTAGTAATGGTTTAATTAGTCATAGAGGACATTTTAAATATTTTGTAACAACAAGAATATTAACCCTTCATCCCATATACACTACAGCATGAGAATTAAAATCACAATGACTGTCTTTTTAATATTTTCAACAAAAAAAATTCCATGATTTTATACTAGTCATCAAAAATTACCTTTTTTTCAACGGTTACAAATTTTAACATATAATAATAATAATAATATAGAGGCGAATATCTGGGGCACCTGTCCTAACACTTACCCATTCCTTTATATCTTTGTACCCAAACTCTTCCTATATTCCGTTCCCTAAGAGCTGGCAGTAGCTTAAAAATGCACAACCTATAGACTAATATAGAGCAACAGGGAAATGATAAAGCCTCGGATGTGGCAGGGAGTAGGGCTGTACCTGATACGACAGTCAGCCCATGGATGAAGCTAGAAATAGTCAACAGACAGCAAACCCGGTAAATCGTGCCTTAACTGAAGTAGAATCAGTTACCACGAAAGCTGGAAAACCAAGGCAACGCATGAAATGGTCCACACAAATGAATGACACTATCATGCGCTGCTACGCCACAGCAACTAAAATAAAGACAGATATGACA
This sequence comes from Agriotes lineatus, assembly GCA_940337035.1. Classification (NCBI taxonomy): domain Eukaryota; kingdom Metazoa; phylum Arthropoda; class Insecta; order Coleoptera; family Elateridae; genus Agriotes; species Agriotes lineatus. The sequence goes on from CALNHX010006731.1 coordinate 22,952, forward strand.
TCGTACAGATCAGAGATACACAAACTATTTACTGAGGAAAATCCTGAAATTAATGTCACAGAACAGCGAGTGGCAGACCAATGAAGAACAATCACGAGAAATAATCTACTGTCAGCAGAATATGTATAAGACATCAAAAAAAGAGTCGAAATTCAGATCAGACGAGAACATATAATAAATGATATCCACAATGACTTTGATGAAAATCAACCAGAAAATATAGAAGAACAAGTACCCGAAGACCAAGAAGATCGAGAAGAACAAACTCACAAAGGACAACGTCAAAGTCAGGTAATCACTCCAAACAATATACTCTCAGAAGAAAACGGGCCAGATGACCTGAGAAAAGCACTTCATGAAGCTATCATCAAATACAAAGGAAGTGACCCTACAATGAGACCTAAAATTTCGAAACAAAGTACATCCGCGCGACTAGCAAAAATTGTAGAAAAAATAAACACATTTCTGCCTGAGTTTTTAGAACAAACTCCACAGATCTTTACGCCCTAATATATTGTGCTACTCTCACCTGCAGTAAACAGAATGGAGCCAAAATTCTGCACACTAAATTGCAATACCAAAAGCTAAAACCCAGCAGAGGCACTCCTAAATGGCAGAAAAGAAAAGAAACTAGATTTGAAAAACAACGGAAAATTATCAAGTAACTGACGCAATACAAAATGGGCAATGGAACTAAAAGATTAATATATAGTTCAGGAAAATTAGTCAGCTAATTATTTTCTTATATTAATATTGTTGGCGTTTCGTCAGCTCAGCTGACTTCCTCAGAAGATACATAACACTTTGAAATACAATATAGGTACTAAAAGGAAAATGAGATTAAGGTTAGATCACTTAAACAATGCATATTTACTCTTACCTTATGTAATGTCGATTGCAATTTTGATATAGTGAGTTTGTATAATGTTCTAGGTAAATAATTCTTATAATATAGTTTGAAAAGAATATTTAAAAATGATTTCGTAGATGTCAGATGTCAAAATTTGAAATTTAAATTTTCTTATTTTAAACGTATAACTTGATACAAAAAAAATTTTATTGTAAAAGATATCTTGATATTAAGTGTAATTTAAATGATATAGTTTTTTTTTGTTCTGTGTTAATTATAGAAGAAATTTTTAGAGAAGATTATAGTAAATGGAATGAAGATTTTCTATGTCGGTTTTGTAATTAATAGAATTTGTATTTTTTTTTATTTCAATCATTTCATATATAAGGCGTTTTTGTAAAATATTTTCTTTTTGCAATATTTTAGGTGAGTTAAAATTAAAATTATGATAATTATCAACTGCATGATCAGAGAGGGCAGTATTTGGTTTATTTGGGTTTAAAATTTTTGTTTTTATAGAATTTTTATGTTGAGTTAATCTTTTTTTTTAGATTTTGTTTTGTTTGTCCTATGTATTTAGCATTGCAATTATTACAATTAATTTGGTAAACAATATTTGATTCAGATTGAATTTTTGTTTTATCTTTTAGATTGTTAAAAAATTGATTTCCTATTGTATTGTAATTTTTAAAAGAAATATTAAAATTATTTTTGTTTGTTAATATTTTACTTAAACGTTGTGATAGTTTTGGTATGTATGGGATGGAAATGTAAAATGGATTTTTAATGTTTTGATTGTTATTAAATTCTTGTCCTAAACAGTTAGGGTATAAATTGATAGTTGCATTATTATTTGTGTTATTATTTTTAATTTTATTTATTCTTTTTTTAATGTTGGTGTTAATGAAGTCAATAGGATAATTATTTTTTAATAATATTTTCTTAATTTTTATAATATTATCAGTATGAAATTTATTTGAAGATAATAAAATTGCACGGTCAATTAAGCTATTAATTACACTTCTTTTATATTTTATAGATGTTTGCGAATTATAGTTTAAGTATCTATCAGTTTTAGTTTCTTTTCTATACCAATTCGTTTCAATATTATTATTTTCTGTTCTTATTAAAGTTAGATCAAGAAAATTTATAGAATTATTGATATTTTCATTTTCAATTGTGAACTTTAATCTTGGGTGGTAGTTATTAAATGTTTTAAAAATTTTGTTTATTTGGTTTTTATTAGTACAAATAATTATGTCATCTACAAATCGTTTATAAAAACTAATTTCATTTAAGTTAATTAAAATTTCAGATTCAATTTTTTGTAATACCAAATCTGCAATAGTACTAGATAAAGGCTGACCCATTGCAACACCAAAATTCTGTTTGTATGTTTGATAATTAAAAGAAAAATATGTAGATTGTAAAATATATTCAACTACTTTTATAAATTCTTGTTTGGGAATATTGGTAAATTTTTCTATTTGACACCAAAATTGTTCTACGGTTTTAATGGCTAAATTTATTGGAATGTTTGTATAAAGTGATACAACATCTAAGGAGAATAAAACATGATCTTTTGAAATTTTTATTGTATCAATAAATTTTTTAAACGTCCACGAGTCTTTTACACTATATTGGTTTTTTTGGGTAACATTAATTAGAATATTTGAAAAATATTTGGATAATTTATATAATGGGCTCATATATGAAGCTACTATTGGTCGTAAAGGGTAGTTGTTTTTATGTAATTTAGGTAAACCATAAATTTTTGGTAGCAGTCCATTATGAGTTATTAATTTTTTATAAGTGTTATTATCTATATAATTATTGTCATCCCAATATTTTAAAGTTTTGTTATTAAAATTTTGAAGTTTGTTTGTAGGATCTTTGTTTTCTTTACTATAAGTTTCTGTGTCATTTAAAAGATCCATCATTTTATTGATGTAATCCGTTTTGTTAATTAAAACTGTAGTTTCTGATTTATCAGCTTTTGTTATTAATATATCATTATTATTTTTCAAAAATGTTTTAGTGTTATTTATTTTATGTAAAAATTTATTATTTTGTATATTTTCATATGAATTTAATAAGGTATTTTTATGTCGGTGGTTAGTTAAAATATTGCAAATAGATGTTCTTATTTTGTTTTGATTTTCTAAGTCCAAAACACTAATTGCATTTTCAATATTTACTATAAATTTCTCATTTGGAATTTTATTTTTAGGATTATATGTATTAAAATTTGGTCCTAGCTTCAATATATCTTCTACATCTTGTGGTAGTTGTATATTCGTTAAGTTTTTAATCCAATTATTATTTCTTTCAATTTTGTTTTCATTTTCAAATTTATTAAGTTTTGATTTTACATTTTGCTGAAGTTTTAAATTATAAATTTTTTTAAAATGTCTTATTTTTATAGTGTTTGTAAAATTTTGTATTTGTCGAGATTTTTGAAATAAAAAAGACGTTATTATATTTTGTGGGATTTTAGTTTCCAGAAATGTTTTACAATTAAGAACTTTTTGTTTTAAATAATTAAGATTACTGTAAGAATCGTTTAAAATTAATGACAGTATTTTCATTGTGAAATTATATTCAATATTTATAAATATTTGAGTATTTTGTGTATTATTAAATTGAATGTTATTAAAATTTTTCTGAAGAAATTTAGGTGTTAATTGTAGTTGTTTGCATTGTTTAAGAAAATCTATCCTTTCACTCACCTTTACAATAGAAAAGCTAATTTTATTTAAATTACGGAAACAATTTTCAAATTTGATGCCTTAGATGTTGTATCACTTTATACAAACATTCCAATAAATTTAGCCATTAAAACCGTAGAACAATTTTGGTGTCAAATAGAAAAATTTACCAATATTCCCAAACAAGAATTTATAAAAGTAGTTGAATATATTTTACAATCTACATATTTTTCTTTTAATTATCAAACATACAAACAGAATTTTGGTGTTGCAATGGGTCAGCCTTTATCTAGTACTATTGCAGATTTGGTATTACAAAAAATTGAATCTGAAATTTTAATTAACTTAAATGAAATTAGTTTTTATAAACGATTTGTAGATGACATAATTATTTGTACTAATAAAAACCAAATAAACAAAATTTTTAAAACATTTAATAACTACCACCCAAGATTAAAGTTCACAATTGAAAATGAAAATATCAATAATTCTATAAATTTTCTTGATCTAACTTTAATAAGAACAGAAAATAATAATATTGAAACGAATTGGTATAGAAAAGAAACTAAAACTGATAGATACTTAAACTATAATTCGCAAACATCTATAAAATATAAAAGAAGTGTAATTAATAGCTTAATTGACCGTGCAATTTTATTATCTTCAAATAAATTTCATATTGATAATATTATAAAAATTAAGAAAATATTATTAAAAAATAATTATCCTATTGACTTCATTAACACCAACATTAAAAAAAGAATAAATAAAATTAAAAATAATAACACAAATAATAATGCAACTATCAATTTATACCCTAACTGTTTAGGACAAGAATTTAATAACAATCAAAACATTAAAAATCCATTTTACATTTCCATCCCATACATACCAAAACTATCACAACGTTTAAGTAAAATATTAACAAACAAAAATAATTTTAATATTTCTTTTAAAAATTACAATACAATAGGAAATCAATTTTTTAACAATCTAAAAGATAAAACAAAAATTCAATCTGAATCAAATATTGTTTACCAAATTAATTGTAATAATTGCAATGCTAAATACATAGGACAAACAAAACAAAATCTAAAAAAAAGATTAACTCAACATAAAAATTCTATAAAAACAAAAATTTTAAACCCAAATAAACCAAATACTGCCCTCTCTGATCATGCAGTTGATAATTATCATAATTTTAATTTTAACTCACCTAAAATATTGCAAAAAGAAAATATTTTACAAAAACGCCTTATATATGAAATGATTGAAATAAAAAAAAAATACAAATTCTATTAATTACAAAACCGACATAGAAAATCTTCATTCCATTTACTATAATCTTCTCTAAAAATTTCTTCTATAATTAACACAGAACAAAAAAAAACTATATCATTTAAATTACACTTAATATCAAGATATCTTTTACAATAAAATTTTTTTTGTATCAAGTTATACGTTTAAAATAAGAAAATTTAAATTTCAAATTTTGACATCTGACATCTACGAAATCATTTTTAAATATTCTTTTCAAACTATATTATAAGAATTATTTACCTAGAACATTATACAAACTCACTATATCAAAATTGCAATCGACATTACATAAGGTAAGAGTAAATATGCATTGTTTAAGTGATCTAACCTTAATCTCATTTTCCTTTTAGTACCTATATTGTATTTCAAAGTGTTATGTATCTTCTGAGGAAGTCAGCTGAGCTGACGAAACGTCAACAATATTAATATAAGAAAATAATTAGCTGACTAATTTTCCTGAACTATATATATACCTAACAAGCAGCTGTTATTAACAAATATAATTTTAAAAGATTAATGAGAGCAGTAAATAAAATCTTTCAAAACTATAAAATACATAAAAAATACGATGAATACAACATACAAGTAGATGAGTTTTTAGATACACCTAAACAGAAACTCGCTGCCCTTGCTAAGAGATTAACGATATAAAGAATGTAACAATCGAATATGGGAGAATAAACAATTCCGAGAAAGAGAAGGCGTATTCTACCGAACCCTGTTTAACACTAAAACTACTCTAACAGAAATGCCCACAATAAAAAAGATAGAGGAATACTGGTCAAGGATGTGGTCGGACGAAGGGAGCCATAACCAACAGGCTCAATGGCTAAATGCAGAAATGGAAAAATATGCTGCCTCGAACGAAATGGACTTGGTAGCAGTAACAAAAGAAAAAGTTACCAGAGTGATAGCAAAAACACAAAATTGGAAGGCACCCGGATTTGATGGGCTTCACAACTACTAGTATAAAAATGTATTCCTTTCCACGAAGAACTTGCAAGACATATTAATAAATGTATTCTTAACCCAAATGCACTACCAGCCTTTATTACCCAAGGAATAACATACCTCTTACAAAAAAAAACGTTAAAGATCCAGGAAATTTCCGACCAATTACATGCTTGGCAACGATCTATAAAATCATAACGGCCCTAATAACAGACATGCTATACTCCCACTGTAAAGAGAACTCTATAATAGCAGTACAGCAAAAAGGATGCCGGAGGAAATCCCAAGAATGCAAGGAACAATTAATACTAGATCAAGTCGTAATAAGCCAAGCACACGAAAGGAAGCGAAACATACATACCGCCTTTATAGAGTATAAAAAGGCGTTTGATTCTGTTCCACATACCTGGCTGCTAGAAGTTATAAACATATATAAAGCAAGCCCAGTTCTAATCGAGTTTCTATGAACCATAATGAAAACCTGGAGTACTACGATAAAGAGTTACACCGACACAGAATGTCTAATAACCGACAACATAAAAATTAGACGGGGAATATTTCAGGGGGGCTCCCTAAGTGCACTATGGTTCTGCTTGGCGCTTAATCCACTGTCAAACATACTAAATGATACGAACAAAGGCTACAAACTTAAACCAAATGAAAACATGGCCTATAACTTGCCCCACCTTATGTACCTGGACGACATAAAACTTTTCAGCAGTACTTCAGATCATCTCAAACATCTACTAAAACGAACAGAAACATTTAGCAAAGATGTGCATATGACCTTTTGAATAGGTAAATGTCAGGCACACAGTATCGACCAAGGAAAGAGAAAAATATTGCATTACAAGACTCAAGACGAATCTACACTCAAATGTATGATAGGAAGAAGACACGTATAAATATTTAGGTCTACAACAATCGAGACTGATAGAGAGTAAAAGAAGAACCAATGCCATAAATACATTTGCGACACTTATACTACCTACTCGTTTGGAGTTGTGAACTGTACAGATACTGATATTAGCGACCTGAAAAGAAAAACCAATAAAATACTTACTGAAACTAGACTACATCATCCAAAGTCTGCAACGGAAAGACTGACCCTACCAAGAGCAGAAGGCGGGAGGGGACTCATTGACATTAAAAATCTACTAAATAAATATACTTTACTACAAAAACAAATACATCTGAGTTACACCGTGCAATAGCTATATCAGATAATAAATATACCCCATTAAATCTATCCCATGAAATAGACTTTCCTATAACAACAAAAGAAGACAAGCATTTATCCTGGAAGCAGAAAGCTGTACATGGAAAGCATGCTCATGACTTGGCTCAGCCTTACGTCGATCCAGAAGCGTCGAACGCCTGGCTGTGCAGCGGTGACTTATTTCCTGAAACAGAAGGCTTTATATTAGCTATACAAGACCAGGTAATTATAACCAAAAACTATAGGAAGTATATTATTAAAGACGGCACCCACGACGACTCTTGTAGAAGATGTATATCGGGATGTCAAACTCTAGCTCAAAATGATTATAAAGCTAGGCATGACAATGTAACTAAAATATTACACCAAAAACTATTGATAAGGTTTAATATTAAAACCGAAATCGGCAGCATCCCCGCAGCCCATTTGTGATCGCTTTGGCCTCCTGTGATATACAAAATCAGACATTTAAGCTCCTTATTATAGTTAGGGTATTCATAGGAACTCTCATCTCTAGACTCTGAAACACACTGCATCATTGCTGGATCTTGTTCACGTAAATTGTTGCATGTTGACATTGCTGTGGTTTGTTTAGCAGCAACTTTACAAGTTGCTGTGTTAATTTAGCGTTTTGAATAGTTGCTTTCAACTCTTTGCCCGACAAAGACACGTTCGACAACATTTAGCTCACAATAATATTAATTATGAGAGGGTATTGGAGTATAGAGCACTAGATAGTACACTAATAAATGAAGTGTACAATAATTCAGATGCCATAGGCCTATAGCGTGAATTTCGGTTTATAACATAATGAACCTCACAGGCCCGACTATCGCTCCGATTACACTAACGGTTGGAATACTCTACTATTGAAGAGCATTGCGAAAAATTCGTACAATTCGCTTTATATTTAGTTCATTATAATTCATTGGTGCCAAAAGAGCACTCATAAACCTATATTCATATGGCATTACCTCAAATACAATAAAATTTAGATGAGTGTAAGTTCGTAAAATTGCCCTTTCAAACATTTCGCTTTATGCAAATATGTATGTCATGTTTGGAGCTGAATACATATACAGTGTGTCTGAAAACATTTTCTACATATGGAACTTTTATATCCCTCTTTGAAAAAAAAATCTTTATAGAAATTTACATTGCTCGAAAACCAAAATGAACTCATACAATTCCAAAACTATCTGACATTATATAGGGTAGATAAAAAAATTATAATTCGGCTAATTCATGCCAGGCATATAATTTGAATGCAAAATTATGGTCTTCCCCCAATAAATAATTTTTGAGTTATACCAACAACAGGCAGACAGACAGACAGACGGAATTGAGAAAACCTGTTTTCGCCATCTAGGGACTCTGAAACGTGAAGATCTGAAGAATCAGGAGGTAATTTTTCGCGAAAAATATGTTCAATTTCCGTATTCTGTATGTCAACCCAAGGCAGAAGTTCTTCATACGCTGGATTCTTCCTTTGTCAACAGCATCTAGACAGGACTCATATACACAGTCAATATTGCAATTGCGATAAGGAAGAGTTTTGTATGAAATAGATTTGTCTGTTAGTAGTATGAAATATTTACATTCTCTTTAAAAGTTAATACTGCTTCCTTAATTTTTCTAAAAAACATTATCTATGTTATCATCTCTCTCAACTTTCCAAAAAGTATTGTATAACTCTCTTCAACATTAATTTGTCGGACCGAATTTCTCCGTGACTATTAGATTTTCGGAAATCCAAGTCTTGGATCACACATCACAACTATTGGTGTTAAGAAGAAATTGAAAGGGTTAACAAATGGTTAGGTAAATTTGAATGCTTCCCAGAACATATTTTTTTAAACCAAAATCTTGTCTGTTAAAAGGTTCTAATAAAATTGATAGAGATTTATAATCTCAGCCACTTAAAGCCACACAGGAAAATGAAAAACCATTTCATAAATATACTTTCTATTGATAGAGAAAATCTGCCAATTTTCAACAACTATATCGTGTGCTCCAAAAGAAACTCATTTAGGGCAGGCCTTGGAAAAAAAGATAAAAGGTCTAGTCATCTCCTAACTTTACGTCTGTAGGTGAATGTGAGATTGCATTTTGTTTATGAACACATTTGTCACTGAAACAGGCAAAATTTACACTTCATTAAGTTTACTTGTATCAAGAAAAACGAAAAATAAGTTAGCATTTACACAACAACGTGTGTATTAATTATAACAGGCAATAAAATTGCTTTTATTAAGTGTCTTGTATATTTTTAGGAAAATAGTTCAAAATCAAGGTGTAATTTAGTTTTCTCTGACTTATGATAGTTCATTTGCTTCAATGGGTATGTATCAAGTTATGACAAACTTCAATTTGATCATGACATGCTGCGAATGAGTCTTCTATTTTTTTTACTCGATTTATTATGTAAATGTACAGTAATTTGGCGATAATCCTGCAAAACCTACTCTTACCGATAAACCATTTTCCCAACAACAAATAAAACAACAAAATAACAGTAACATAATTTATTTGCAATTTTCAACAGGAGCCATAGTCATATCAAATTCGAGCCGGTCGTGATAGTTAATAGTATCCAAGGTAGCCACCATATCCGTAACCACCATAGGCGGGGTAGGCAGCACCATAGCCGTAGCCGACATCATAGAATTGGGGCTTGGGTCCGGGGGCGGCCAAGGCGGCGGCGACGAGGACGGCGAAGACCAAGAACAACTGCGGCGAGAAGTCGATTAGTCAAAGCAAAACGTAAATGGAAGAGTACTCACCAATTTGAACATTTTAGGAGGTTACTTCGTACAGCTGTGGGTACAAACTATGCCCCAGCTGGAATTCAGCGGGCTTTTATAGAACGAAACTGGGAAAAGATGCGTCACGGCGCCGGCGGCGGCAGCGATACAGAGATCGGGAAGCGAATATATCTTAGCTGGAAAGGTATTGAGATGTGCTATTGTTATGTAAGCTATTTTTGTTATTGCTGCAAAAACTTCACACTCACTGTTATGGTAATTATGGTACCTAAATTTGCCTATCTATATAAATGTCTCTTTTGACATCAGCCATGGAGGCATAAGACTTTTTTCTAATAGGCATTTTGTATATTAAAAAGGAATTTAATTCTATATTATTTTGAGATGCTAGTCTTTTTAAGCGAATTAACTATTTAAATTTATTTATTTATGTGTAGTTACATATACAAATTAGCAGTTATATATTTGAAGATGTGATTAAAAATCGATAAATAAAACTAAGTTGATTTTCTTCTCTAAGCCTCTAAATATGAAATTACTGCTCCAACGCTATTTTAATTTAAAAACCATAAATTTTACTTAAAAAATTAAATTATTACGGTTTTAGCAACGTCACATTCCCTTTAGTGGAACATCAAAAAATCAGAATCTCAGTTATCTACTAATTTGTTTTCCATACAAAGAAGAAACTATGTTTTCTACTATAAATAATTTTTGAATATACAGAGAGTGCTAAAAAATGTGCTCCGAAGTTTTAAGAGCGTAACTTTTCTTTGTCCTTAACACCTTTACAGATGTGTAGTGATGCATTTAAAGATTAATGAAGCAATTATCATAGTTGCATTTTTTATTGAAATAAGCTATCCACCTATAATTCAAGTTGTTCTAATTGTCTTTTCTATGTTGGATCCTAGAAGCATGCGTCTCCGCTTGCCTTTGGTTTTCCCTTACAGTACAAGCTTCTCTATACTATCACATTTAGGTACTAAAAGAAATTCAAAATACGGCTAAATACAATACTGCTTAGTCGTTGTGGGGCGTCAATATCTTGGAGCACGGATACATTCATACGCCATTTACACCATTATACCATTAGCACGAGTCACCCATATCTCAAAGGCATCGATTCTTTTCCACTCTGAAGCTTTTATGGTACATGGTCTGTTAAGACCAGTTTAAAATCCCGCACTTGCATTTCAAGTATCCGCGCTTTCCCGCACCTTTTTTTCAAATATTGACAATTCCGCGTTCCCTTTTCCACTTAAAATACTGACGCTGTCTTCTCGTTCTAGTATAGTACAGTTTTGATCGCTTACACGTGTGCGATTAGGGCCCCTGGCGTCACATCGTAAAACCAAGTCTGATGATGTAAGTCTCGCCTTCGACAAATCAGTCGCCACAGTACCGCTTTTTAGCTCAAAACAGCTGTTGTAATGTCTAGGTAACTAGAAAGTTTTTCATTAAGTTGTATGGGTCTAACGTCAACTGTTTTGGTGATAAATACTGAATTTCAGGCAGCTGCTGTAACAAAACAGAATTGAATGAAGAAAAAGAAAAATGGTGGTTCTGGGTATTACTGATAGACAGGGCGATCGACATTTGCAAATTTATTTTGTTATTTACTTCATAACTCTAAATTCAACTGCTTTCCATATATGCGTGTTTGAACATGAAAAACAATTTAAGCCACTTAACGTGCTCTATTAAAAAAAAATGACAAAAAAACTCCTTGTTTTATATGCGAATAGACAAGCCAAGTATATTTACCCAATTACTAATATTACAATGTCTTTAATTACTTTCCCATGTCATTTGTTTTTCCGAGAAAGGAAATGCGTACGATTTTCAAGGAACGTAAAGGTTCTCTAATAATTATTTTTTCTTTAAATCAGAAGGACTGTTAAGAAGTCGATCAGTGCTGTCAAAATAAGCTCCGACGTCGTTTGACAAACTTTTGGTCTTCCTATTATTCGCACGAATAGAGGTGGATGCGGTTTCAGTTTCTGTGGAATTTGTTGATAAATCATCTGCTTTCTATGGATTTTGAAAATCTACCGTCTTATTCTAATTGACATGAAAGGCGGTAGTTTTTGGTATTTGTATAAAAGCGTCTAATGTTGTTTTTTTTTTTTTTGGAAGGTGGGAGCATTCTAAAAAATTAAACAAAACAAAATGAATAAATTTTAAATAACAATTTATAAAACGAGTTTGAAAAATGCCTTATTTTGGGTAACAAAATGAGGCATTTCCTCACTGGATTTATAAATACCTACTTCATTATTGGTTGTAAATAGTTTTTTTCACAACTGATTGCAAAAAGTGAGACGTTTTCAATTTCACTCAATTTTGAAAAGTGATATTTTATACCCATGGCAGGATTAGAGAAAATGTTATAAAATAAGCATTGTTTTACATACGAGTACTTGCCTTTAAAATTTAAATTTTGCCGGCTTGGGATATTTTAAACGTTGACTAACTAGTTGTACAATTTAACAAAAACAATGAAAACATATTATTAGCAAAATTTTAAAAATTCACGGTCACGACGCACCAGGTGCAGTTCATTGTTTTTTCTAGTAGAGACTGGTAGACACCAGAGAGGTCACAGAACCGACATCGGCGAGTGACGAAAACCCCACCAACGCTGGGGGTGAGAGCAAATTTGTGCCTATTGCAATTAAAGAAAATCAAGAATGTGCAAGAAATATTTCAGCAAATTCAAATTTAAATTACGGGATGCTGTAAGGGTGCGTTTTGGTTATAATTAAAACAAAACAGTCAACTTTTCATCAGAATACATTTTTAGCAGGCCCAAGGGGTTGTCAATTGACCCCATTGACAGCCACTTGGATCCGCCAGTGGTGTATGAATGTGGTGTTTGCATGTGAGGAAATCAAAAGTGAATATAAAAAGCAATGTAATTATTATTCTATACTTTTGACTCACTCTGTACTATTAGAATAATAAAGCAATTGAAAAGAAAAAATATTCACAGCTTGCCCTTAACGGAGAGAAACATTATAGTCATCTGCAGACACGTTTAAATATTATTATCAGAATTAGTTGCGGATTATAAATCTCCAACCCAAATTAATGAATAAATTCAACATAAATATAAGAAGACGAAGCTCTACTAATTAGATATAAAATCCGCTATAAAAATTTACGCTTGTTTAATTCAATATACTACTACTCTAATCCTCTAATCTAATTAATTTTAACTCTATTAATGGGTAATAACAATTTAGCTAAATTATAAAAAATATTAAAACCTGCTCTTCCTGATCAAGTTTTTCTTGAAAGAAACTAGTCTCACAATTAAAAAACCACTACTAAAATTTAATATTATTCTAGCTAGATTCCTGCACAAAAAGGTATTGATGCTGTGCAATAATTATTCCTAGTGTCTTTTTGCAATTCTATTTTTTGTCCTAATAGGTTCAATAAGCAGTCTTTAGTAGGTACATCAAATTCTAGACAACGGGTGTATAATAACGCTCCAATTAAATTGAGAAAGTGCTAAGAGCTGGCAATGAAAAATTGTGCATGGCCTTTCACTCTCGTTTATTACTTCTCTCTCTCCCTCTCTCTTTTGAATAAGAGAGAGGGAGAGAGAGAGAGAGAGAGAATAAAAGAGAGTTCTCGCTCTCTTAGTCTTCAACCGAGTCGTTATTTCCAACTCTGTTTTTCACTTTCGCCTGTCATGGATCATCATTTTCAACTCTTCTATTATTGGTGGCCTTGGCCGTCTTGGTCCATTTTCCCTTCTTCGTTCCTTCTAGTGTTGTTTTAATATTGCTTCATGTCTATGAAAATGCCTCCTATGAGAAAGTTTCCCATTTTGTTAAATTCTTCTATAGAATTACTGGTGCTGGGTTTTTGCCCTTTCCAGTACTTGTTTGTTATCAATTCTGTCTACTTTAGATATACATTTGCTACTTTCTCCTCTTATTTAAAGATATTGTCTACGTTTCGTAGACGTATGCTCTATACGCAATAGTTTTTAGAGTTTTGCTATGCTAGTGTATTTATTGTATTTATTGTAATCTGCATTTTTTTGTTGGGTTATTTCTAAATACCAAAAAGCGTTTTTAAGATTTTATCATTCTAGAAATGCTGTTGCCGGCTGTTCCCATTTTTGTCTCTCACCAATGTTTTCTTTGAGTCTATTTTCGTACTGTATCCTTTTAAACATCGAATTTAATTGTGAGCGTGTTCTAAAACTTCTTCGTTTTTATCTAGCACTGGTACATCAATGGCATATCGTGAAACTGTTATGGTAAAAAACCGATCTCAAACACTGCAACAAGCTAAAAAGAATCCGATACCACAGTGGAGTAGGGAGGTATAATTAGATGCTTTTATTTGCTTGCCGAACTTCAAAACAGAGTTGTGCCGGAGGGATACAGGGTAATCCGGGAAGTTGTTGGGCGACACTTCCTGACACAAGAACTATAGATGAAGTGGAACGTCTTTCAAGAGGATACGCACTTTTTCTGGCCTCATAAAAACCCATGTGGCTAGGTCGGAACTCCAATTTCTAGAAACGCTTTATGCTTTACCTGAAAGGGAATTGTCTGTTTTCAGCTTTATGCACAGTAAGCAATCTAAAATATGTAAACATCTATTAATTGTAACTGCACGGCCTTAGCGTTACGCAAAGTTACCAGAATTTTTTACTTAACCCCAATGCAAATGCATTTTTACGCCTAAACTATTCACTGAAAGCGATCATGATACGTTAAATTAGACATAATTTACTAATAAAGTAATAAGTAAGTACTTTATGCACTTTTGAGAACACTACAAATTACATAGACCATAATATTCGGCTGAAAACACTATAGCGGCATTGTGTGACGAATATATTTCCCATTAGAAAGTTCGTTCTATCAGCCAGCGGGCAAAAATGTATCTTTGCTGAAGGAAGAAAGAGGGAGTCGCAGTGTCAAAGAAGGGTGCAAGATACAATCTAAGGAAATATTAATTTCCGCCTCTTTGCCAAATAATTTGTATCTTTTAATGGGCGTAGCGTTAGGTTTTCCTCTTGTGTATCTAATCTTTTTCTAAATCCGACCTTGTCTTCTTTTTGTCTATTCCTGCATGTACTATGTTGCCGAGTAGTTTTGCTCTGTGGGATATAGCAGTCTTAGCAATAGACACTCGCTTTTTTGCTATAGATATAATTATGATATGTTTACAGTTTTTCGAAGGTTTCCAACTAGTAAATTTAGAAGAAGCTATTATCTGTTCCCATTTTGAAGTATTGATTTTTCAGTTCGCTTCTAATGCCTTAAGGCGCATTTTTGAGGTTTTTTTGTTGCACCTTTTCGATCCTGATTTATCCTCTACAATGTCGAAAGTCAAGTTCAGATTTTGTGTAATGGCGTTGTGATTATATGGTTAATCCAGAATATGAGAGGTAGAGGATGTACCATAATTTCCCGTCACTTTTATTTAGTTTGTATGCTATGAACAAATTCTAGACACCAACTGTTGTGGTCAAATGTCCTACTTAGAATTTTTCCGAGATTAAGAGGTTCTAACCCTAGTAAAATCTATTACTATTTGTATAAAATTAAGAATCTCAAAAAATTATGTAGTTCTTCATTTCATGGCCGACTAGATATGCATTAGATAATAAAAACTGCCATAATTTACCTAAATAAAAGAGAAACCTGATGTTGCATTTGGTTTAAAAAAACATGGCACCCTAGATAAATGCGGAAATATAAAATTATGCAAAATATTCACTCAGCTATACATTTGTAATTATGTAAAAGATCTAGGGTTGGAACTCCTTAATCTCAGAAAAATTCTATTTAGGACTTTAACCATAGGACCACAGCTGTCGGTGTCTAAGGTATTTCGCACTCGGCATGCCTAGACTTAGCATACAAACAAAATAAAGGTGATGGAAAATTATGGAACACCCTCTAATTTACCGGGCCGCATGATTTCTGAGATATAGAAAGGTGTATGGATTTTCTTTCACGTTGTTTGGCGTTTTACGGAGTTTATTTCGGGTCTTAGCGCAATGTGCAACTACTCCTAATTAATCCTTAGTTAATCCGAAATTTATCACAAATCCACTAATGTGCTGGTTGACCTGTTCGTGGTACCGCTTGTCTGTTCGTTTGCACTTCGCACGCTGTGGAAAAACTTTGTCACTTTTGCCATATGGAATCTATTCTGGACCACCAGGGGGCTTTCATCCTTTGATAGTCAAAGAATTTGTATTGACCTTTGTGCATATGCATAACCTGTGTTAACAGCTCCTGCGTTTCTCGCTGAAACAAAAATTATGTACGTTGTTGAATTTTGTTTTTAATAAACTCACTGCAATTTGAAGCTAATAAATACTGTTCTCTGTTTACAAAATGTTGCTTGTTATAAAGTGCTTATTTGGTTAATGTGGCAAGTTCAACTCATTTACTAAATCATACTTTGTATATGCTGTTTGTCAAAGTAGTAGACTGCTTCATGTAAGGGTTACTTTGATTGTTGCGCGCACTTTTGAAGTCTAGTGTAAAGCCGATTGTCGTTTATTTTTATGACTTAGATTATGCATAAGGCCTATTTTGAATATGAAGTTATGCTCATTTCAACTAGGGCGTTATGCTTCACCTAATCAAATCCGAGCGCTCTAATTAAAGTTTTTGCGTCTAAAAATTAATTTTCGTTTGCCATTTAGTCATTTAATGTTATTTTGAATAAATGCAAGTTTTATAATAGTCATATTAGGTATTTGTCGACTGATTTTGAGACAATATTTAACCATGGAAGTTATACTGTTTTATGTGGTTGTGTTACGTATTATCGAGTATCGAAAGTGAAATATACTGCCTTTCAAATTCTTTGGGATTTTATTTATACGTTGTTCGTCTTCTTTTTTTTCGGGAAGTGATTAGGAGCGCCTATTCAAGTGCAACCTTTCTTTTCTAGAAAAATTATTTGTGGTTTCTGGTACTCAGCGCTTAGAGATTGACGTAACATTCCTTTTTCTTAAAATCACTACTGTGAAGCAATTGCACATCTAGGTAAATACGAAAACTTCTGATCTGAGCTGTATATTTCTATTATACCAATTTCATATAGCTGGGTTTCAGTTGATAAACGGGTACACTTCTTTGAAGTTCAGCTCTTGTTTAAGCACTGTGAAGTTTGCCAAAACTTATTGTTAAAAGCCAATAACGGTTAACTGCCAACAGCAGTACTAAGTCAAACAATATAGTAGTTTAAATTAAATAAATTTATTGTGATTCTATGGATTTTTGTATTACAGAGGCCTAAATAATTGGTTGTGCAGTTTCAAGTGGTTGTCTAATAATATCCTAGGTATCCGCCATAGACTCCGGCAGAGTAGGGGTAGGCACCATAGCTGTAGGGGTAAGCACCATAGTAGAATTGGGGCTTGGGTTCGGGGGCGGCCAAAGCCAGGGCGAAGAGGGCAACGACGAGGATCAACTATAGAAATATTGAACAATTATTAGTATTAATATTTACTTGAAGTTAAAGTTGTACTCACCAGCTTAAACATTTTGAAAGATTGATTTGTATATCTGCAGATACAAAACTATGCCAAATTCTTAAACCGTTCAGCTTATATAGTCGAGGAACTGTCGGGATTTGCATTATAGCCGACAAAATAGAACACTGGAGGTGTGTCACTTCTGGTTTTACTAAACGAACTTGAAAAACTGGAACCGTTATTACTGCTGTAGCAGACATAGACAAAGGTTCAGATGCTAATTTTATTTTATTTTGAAAACAAAATATATTCGATTATATTGATTCAGACGAGGATCTGACTCAAAGAGTAATAAGGACAACTCTTCGATTTGATAATTCTCCTTAAGCTTTATTTTACTTTGCCTCTTAGTGTTACATAAAAAATCTGGTGTGATACACGCACACAACTTTTTTTTACAGTGATCTTAGAATTTTCCAAAAATTTGATCTTTAATTTTTAAGCATTTGTCAAAAATTTTCTAAAATTCCAAATTTTTCAAAAATTTCTAATTTTACATAAACACCGTACAAAATATAGTGTTAGTTGAAGAGACAAATTTTCTCTAAAATTTTAAGCTGAATTCAAATGTAAAAATATACCGGATTTTAATAAAAAAAAAAGGAAAGGAACCCATTTTAGAGGTATTCAACTGGAAAATCACATCTCACATCCATACACATTAAAAATGCAATAAAAATGTAATTAATGAAAAAGAAGTTAAAGCCGTTTAAATCTAAGAAAGAACTGAAAAATCGCAAGAGTAAACCTCATACTTCAAAACCTTGCTGTCGCATCCAGATAGTACAAAAACTTATATGTAAAATTTCAACGCCGTACCTCTTTTCGTTTTGGATATATTCTGTTCACACACAGGCAGACAGACAGACACACAGACAGAGCAATGAACAAAAATATGTTCTGTTGAAAACTCAATCTGGAATTTTTGGGGTGAATCCAATACTTCCTTTATTGTAAAAGAAAGTAAAAAATTGCAAGGAGGTATGTCAAACTCATATATTTAATACTACTATATTGCTAGCGGCTATGAGTGGGGACGTCACAGCGTAAGTGAGACTAGCAACCAACTCTTTTACGTACTTGGTGAGCTGTGCGCAAGCGTCGTCCAGCGAGGTGGGGAAGTGAACCTCATGGTCAAGTTTAAAACTTGCTTCTAAAGGCGGCTTTACATTTGTATAGTAGCTAAAGCAAGTTACTAAACGAAATAGCCAAAATTTAGTAGTTTAGTTAAGCGGGCACGTTTACACACATCCTATTACATAAAATCGATGATCTTTTTCTTTCCTTCTTTCTTTGTATGTTTGTTGGCTATCTCCTCCGAAGATACTGGACCGATTAGGTTGTATGATGGCTTAAAAGTTTACTAATTTTGAGACTTCATGTCTGTGACAATCAGCAGCAAGAGCAACGAGACAAGTTCACAAAAGTGCGGCCGATTTTCAGACTGTTGAATGAAAATTTAATGGAGCATTTGCAGAGGAAATTCACTCAATCGATGAAGCTATAATCCCATACTATGGACGTCATGGGTGCAAGCAGTATATTCATGGAAAACGTATACGATATGGCTACAAGTTGTGGGTTGGGACTACCAGGTTGTGTTATTTGAACTGGTTTAAACCGTATCAGGGAGCTTCAACAAACATTAGAGAAGCGTATAAAGATGTTGAGTTGGTGCAGGAATGATCTTAGAGTATGCTCAAGCTCTGCGCAAAAAATGGCCAGACATGAAGTTTCACCTTGTATTCGATAATTCCTTCACTTCAATTCCTCTGATAGAAAAGTTGACAGCACTGAATGTTTACGCTACCGGTACGGTGAGAGAAAACCGATTGAGGGGAGTCTCGCTGGTGGAGTCAAAGGCTATGAAGAAGAAGAGCTGAGGGAGTTACGATTACGCGAAAATCAGTGATCAGAATTTGATTGCAATAAAGTGGAACGATAATAGTGTAGTTTGTCTCTTTTCGAACTTTGCGGGAGTTGCACCGATCCACATGGTCTAACGTTACTCACAGAATGAGTAAAAGAATATCCAGGTGGAGCAGCCTCATCGCATCCACATGTAAAATGCTAATATGGGAGAGGTCGATCGATCTGATCAAAATATCAGTTTGTATCGAATTTCTATTCGGGAAAAAAATGGTGTATTCCTTTGCTGAAGCACTCCCTTGATATGGCAATCCAGAAAGTGTCAGAACTTTTTCAAGTCTTATGTATGTACGAGTTATTTTTCGATGTTTTAAGATTACCACCCCGCTTGTATATAGCTTTTTTTAATATTTTTCCGCCTAAAGTTAAGTGTGCATCAAATTTTATTCAAATCGGTGCGCTCTGACCTTGAGCCGTCTGGCTTGCATGTGTGCTTGTTGTCGTTTGTAGCGTGTCTTCGAGATTGAATTCAAGATGCAAGCTGTTACGGTATTAAAACAACTTTACGACACCCACCCAAGGTGAGCATCGCACCACGGAATCAGTCCTGGAAAACTGGCACGCTTGCCCTGAGATTTGCTAGAAACAGGCTAAAGGGCCACGGCTGGAACGCTCAGGGAGTCGGGCGTGAGTCACACGATACGTTCTGGGCAAGCGTGTTGAGGCATATATATAGGGTACGTCAAAATTATGAGGGCGCCACCAAGCCTGTCTTAACTCGAATAACCGGGCCTGGGCGGTTAAACGGGAGCGAAGTATTAAAGATACTCCGTCGATAAGAATTCTCATGAGCTGCAAGCTCAAATAACAATTTCGTACTGGAATGGTAATATTGGGACTCTTTGGCCGAGACTGCGCAATCACTGGACCTACCTGCACGCTCTGATCTCTCACGTCTCGCCGTACATCAATCTTTACATTGTAAAAGGCGCTATCTGAAACAAAGCATGCACAGGTCGAATAGGAATAATACGTCCCTTAACTAAATATGCGTCTATTGATCGCCAATTACATCTGGGCAACAAATCGTGCCGCCAAGCTTATGGTACTACTTACGTTAAGCATCAGCTGATGGACGCGCTATGCTAATCAACATATTAGAGTACAGTTAAGAAATACGCGCTCCGGCAAAAGGGCGCGTTAGTGCGCGATAACAGTCGCCGACCTGCGGTTAACACCTAAGAAGCAAAGCACAAAGCCCTCGCAAACATAAACAAAGAAAAACTCGAACAGCTTAGGGCGCGCCAGGCCCAGCACGGCGAGGCGTTAATTCTATTTAGGTATTAATCGGTACAATATAGCGAAGCTCGCACACCTAACGTTACTGAGTTAAAAATTAGCACCAACGTAACACCAAATCGTGATCGCAGAGTTCTTTAGTTATTCAGGCGATGAAACGCGAAACTCGCGCACATGAACTTACTGGCAGGCTGCCAAAGTAGCGTCTTGCAGCATGGTGGCCTCAAACCGGCATTAAAAAAAAACCGCGACAAGCAAGCAAGGGCAGGCATCCGCCCACATAAAGTTGAGCACAAAGCACCAACGCTCGCACAAGTGACAGTTACTATGTTTAAATGGTTACAATTACAAATACCTTAATCCGCAGACGGTCCATGAGAGTGGCGTGCAGTCATTTGGTAGAAGACGGCAGTCTGTGGCAGCTCAATCGCCAAAACACGGCATTAGGGGTAAACGGGCTGGAATCCGCCGAGATGGCGACGTTAGAACGCTCTCCTAAGAGCACGCTACAGCGACAAAAAAAAAGGCCTACTTCGTCCTGCCTAGAAAGATCCTCGAAACAGCGAGTTGTAAGGGGAAAGCCCCCTTTCTCACCAACGCAGAACTGGCCCCAAGAAGCCCTTCACACACCTACGCCTCGACGTAAAGACGTGCCACTCACACAACCACACGCGACCTCCTTCGATCAACGGCCAGAGCGGAAGTCCTCTAATGCGAAACTGTTTCTATACCTTAATCGCTGCAATAACGCGGGGACACCTTGCCGTAATGGCACATATTGAAGAGACGGTTTCGGCGCCTCGCAACAAGGCGAGGCGCCGCCAAACTTAAAATCAACACACTTGCGACTGTCTCGATTGACGACCCGTAACGGAATGAATCCCCCGCAAGGAGCGTTACGACGCTTAAAGTGGCGTGAGCCAAACGGCGTTGCCACGTGACTCTCGACAGCCAATGGCGATGCGCTCCACAAAACAAATTAATTCCGGTATCAAAGACAGCCAATGGCGAAGCGCCTCAACGGAATGACTTCTAGAAGTTTCGGAATTCTTGCGAGTGATAACACCCGGCTGCCAAAGTAGCAGCAAAGGGGTGCGCCAACTGACGAGAAATACTGCGTTTGGGGTCAAATATGTGCAAAATCATTATTGTAGAATTAGGCGATGGAGCCAAATAAGTAACTAAAAGGGTTTAGCATACGGGCACGCTGCCCTAAAGCCTAGGTGGCTACTTAAAATACCAAAATGACCTGACAAAGCATGTGAGAGCGACAGAGAGGTTCCGTCTGTCTGCATTGCAGCAGCCCATTCCCTGTCGGCGGGGTGACGTGATTGAGTTGAGTTTAGACAGTTAGTTGCCTGCTGCTACTCCAAGCGGTTCCTAGAGTGTGGCTTCTGGGTCGGCCTTTCGAGGAGTGTATGCCGCTTCACAGCGTGTTTTCGTTTCGAGAGCGTTTTTAGCCGTTGAAGCGGCCAGTCGTGTGTGTAGTTTTTGGTGCTGCTCCGTTTGTCGACCAATGTCCAGTAGTCTCGTATGCCATGAAGGCAATTTTCCACTAATTAGGTGGGATCATATCCAGAAGGGCCTGCAAAATGTCTCCCTGTCTTCTTTTTCCCATGCGGGTTCCGCCGCTCGCCCTGTGAAAGGTATCCCGGAGTATGCGTCATCTACGAATACAGCTGTAGCTTCGCGGCATGCCGATGCTGTGAGGCGAGTTCCTGCTACCGACCTTGAGGACCAGGCAAAACTACAGGTAGCGTGTATAGAAGTTATCCGTTAGATATTTGCCAGATGCATATAATAATTGTCCATTTTGTTTTATGCGCCAGCCTACGTTAATAACTGTGCGCTATGATGTATACGCACTAAATTAATGATAGTAACCCATTCTGGGCCCGTATTTAAAGTCATGTTCACGCACTAAATTAATGCTAGTAACCCATTCGGGGCCCGAATTTATAGTCCTATTTGTCTTTTTCTTTTTACTTTGTACGCTGACGGATGTCAGTAACTGTGTGTATATATTTATGTGTTAGACCAATAGATCGGTTTTTTATGTGTTATCTTGTGATATCCCCGCGCCTGTTGCATGCTTATTTTCAGGCTGAGTTGTCCGCTGTGTAAAATCGATGTGAGGTGCAGCCTGGAAGAAGTTGTACGCGTCAAAGGTAGGTCAGGGCGCTCTATCGTCGCAGTACTGGGAGTCGCAAGGCAGCACACAGATTCTTCTGTATCCCATTTAGCTTTTGGATTTTCCCAAGGTGTAAAGTTGAAAGGTAGGCTT
The DNA here is from genome assembly GCA_940337035.1 of Agriotes lineatus. Taxonomy (NCBI): domain Eukaryota; kingdom Metazoa; phylum Arthropoda; class Insecta; order Coleoptera; family Elateridae; genus Agriotes; species Agriotes lineatus. The sequence goes on from CALNHX010006731.1 coordinate 45,748, forward strand.
ACTTGCTTCCCAGTTTCTCTGTGAGTTTATCTTTGCATTTTCGTTATTATTGATGGAACTGGGTGGTGCTCAATCTATTTTATATCTGTTTACCGTCCTATAGGCCGTTTGCCGTAGGTTATCTCATGTTGAACCACTTCTTGCTTCACTGAGTCTAGTCGGCACTTCTTGTTACGGGCAGGGCAGCTGTTCTATGTGAGTCATTGTCCCGATTTTGAATAATACCGTCCGCGCTGGCCGTCTAGTTTTTTCATGACATTTTGTATGAGCTGGCGCGGTGGCGTTAAAGTCAACTTTGGCCTGTAACAAACGCTAGGCATTTTCATCGCCAAAGTGGAGGAGATTTGAACCAGGTAAGTTTCAGAAGGAGAATTGGTTGTACATTACTTGTTCAGAATAAAAAAAGATCGTCTTATCAAAAAGGACATGCAAGTAGCTCCCGATACAACGATCTACGTTACGACCATCTAGACCACCATGTCATTCCTCAAGAAAAACAGAGTGCGATATCGGGGTGCATGTTAAGTGTTTGGTGCAGTTTCACTCCAAAAAATAATTGTTATACTACAAGTGTCGATGTGCCTAATGTATTTTTGCATTTTTTGGAAAAAATCTATTTTTGTAATTTTTTATCATTAATAAAGTGCAATTCCAAGAAAATAATTATTTTTATTTTTCAACTTATCTTTTAGGCATATTTGGGTTAAATCGGATATTATGGTGAAGTGGCGCACTACCATGCAAATAGCAGTGATTTTAAAAAATTTTGTCAACTGCATGTATCACAATGATCGATTGTTCATTTAGTAACCAAAACTAGTAACTTTTTGTTAAATGTTAGCGCAATAATGTTGCCATATTGTGGTAGGCTATTCCAAAGGTCACTTTATAGGCCCAGTGTCATGGCCTGGAACAATATAGATCGCCTTGATATTAGGCAAATCTGTTTCGTTCAGTGCGGTTTCAAAAAACATTTCTAGTTACCGTTTCCTTTTTAGACGCCATTGGTATTTCAAATAGCTATCCTTAAATGTGTTACAGTATCAAACTGTTTTAAAGACACTCAAAGGCGTGGGAGTGCCAATTGCTTAATCAAGTCCGGGAACCGTCAAAACTTACCCTGGAAACCTCATAAAATAGGCTAAAAGGCCTCGGCTTGATACGCTCAGGGACATGAGCGTGGTCTTAGAAACCGTACACCACAGGGCAAGCGTATCGGTATACATATAGGGTGTTGTAAAAGAATTGGACGCCACGAGATTCAAACGGGAAACCCACGCTTAACCGAACTTCGAAAGTCAAACGGGGTAAGACACAGGTGCACGGCCTCACGACTTCCAACACTGCAGCGACGAGCGTCTCCAACCTACCTGCAACGCTTGAACACTCTTCCCAGACTCTACTGTACATAAATCATGACAGAGAATATAACTTAACCTGAAAATAAGCATGAGCAAACACGTGGGGAAATCATAAAGCATCATTCAATAAACCGTTCTATTGGTCTAAACACATATATATCAACTGGTACAGTAATCAACACAGTAATGAATGGGCTAACTCTATAACCCAGCTGGGGGACGCTTTAACTCTAATCGATTATACTACCACCTCGCAGGAAAACGGAACGGTAAACTGGCGAGACCGAAGTATTGATCCGCTCTGCAGACTAGATCCCAAAGATATCGGAATAAGGCCCCTTGCGGCCCACGGAAACGACGGTCCTACAAAACAAAACCAAGACACACACTAACGTTCAAACACACAGCACTTCTCACCAAGACGGCCCGTGACGAACTCCTCGCAACCAAACCACGTTTTTCGCGTCAGACGCCTCTGTCGCGTCACCACCTGCAGCCAATGAAATTGCATGTCACAACGGGCGAGGCGGCCTGCGGACGAGAGAGTGCGACGAAGTTAAATTCTTTAGAAAAATATCTCCCTCGCTCCTATGGACAGCGTTTCAAATTTGATCTAACCAAGTGCGCTAAAAGCGAACCTCGCACGGCTACAGAAGCGACGGCAACCCAGGTGCCAGTCGAAACTTCTAGAAAAAATGGAAGGCTGCCTGTCGAACCTTTAGAATTTTAAATATAATTAGCTGAAATATTATACGTGAAAATATGACCGAAAAAACCTATATACAGTCAGACCTCGTCGTTCGCGGCTTTGCGGTTTGCTGATTTGATTTTACGCGGGGCACCTTTATGCTCCCTTTTCTTTGCCATTCGCGGATATTTACTTTGCCGTTCGCTGATGAAATTGCCAACGTGAACTATTTCAACTTTCACACACTAACGGTAGGTCTTATAAAGGCCACTAATCTGACGTTAACTTTAATTCGCTGTTAAAATAAACAAAAGCGCATACAAATTTGTTTACTAATGAATAATATGTCATAAGCGCCAACGTTTTGATGAGCTTTTGTTTATTTTAACAGCGATTTAAAGTTAACGTCAGGTTAGTAACCTTCATAAAACCGGCCCTAAGTAAATAAAGCAGATGTATGCGGTTTATGTCATGAACACCTAAATAACATTATTTATCACGAACTTGTAAGCACACTTATCGAGCCTATTCCTTTTAATCTCGTATTACCAAATGGGACATGAAATAAATTGTAAAATTACGACTTGAATAAACAACTGGTCATTCGAGCTCTAGATTCAAGTGGCAGACTTATGATACGTATGGAATTTTAGTTCAAGCTTTACTGTCTTCTTGAGCGTTTCTGACGAAAATTCAATTGACTTTAATTTTTTAAAACACGGAAAACCATGTCGTCAAAGCGTAAAGTTTCTGCTTCAGATTTTCCAGACAAAAAGCGCAGAAAATTTTTGAATTTTTTGAGGTTGCATAGTATAAATAAATCGTGACCCGACACTTAATCACGCGACACATAATCATAGGACATTTAAGCACGGACAGTTAAACACGCCGACAGTTAAACACGCCGACAGTTAATCACACCGACATTTAAACACATAGACATTTAAACACGCCGACAGTTAATCACACCGACATTTAAACACATGGACAAATAAACACATTGCGTTTGAAGTGAATTCGGAATAGTAATAGCGTGTTAAGTAATGCACAGAAACATAACTTAATGTTACCCAAGACTGCAGTAGAACTAAAATATAAAAAAAATATGGAGCTTTATTGATTATTATACATAATATTATTTATACATGCATACATATATATTAAAATACATGGGCAAGGGTTCGAAAATATTCGATTTTATTATCCGGATCGTAGCTTGCAACTATTCGTTCGACTCTGGTGTTAAGGTCTCTGTACTTTTTCTTCTCCGGAATGCGTTGACCACTTATATGCTGTAAATAATATGTGTGTTGCAATCCAATTTCTTTTTGTAGTCCACCGAGAAATCGCCAAACGGTAGGATGACTGCATTGAAATAACGATTGCAATCCAAAATGCCAACCTTCTATTGAATTAGTCGTTCTTGCTAATCCTTCTGTGACAGATGTATGGTGATTCCAAATTTCTGGACTGAAAAGTGAATTCCGACGGCGACCGTTCCGCATTTGCCGTCCGCGAACGTAACATTAAGTTATGTTTCTGTGCATTATTTAACACGCTATTACTATTCCGAATTCACTTCAAACGCAATGTGTTTATTTGTCCATGTGTTTAAATGTCGGTGTGATTAACTGTCGGCGTGTTTAAATGTCTATGTGTTTAAATGTCGGTGTGATTAACTGTCGGCGTGTTTAACTGTCGGCGTGTTTAACTGTCCGTGCTTAAATGTCCTATGATTATGTGTCGCGTGATTAAGTGTCACCGAACCTAAATAAATCTAGTTTATGGAACCTAACCCCGTTTTTATCATTTATGTGTTTACTTGCGCATCGCGGTTTTGCGCTTCGCGGCATTCTTCTGGAACGTAACTCCCGCGAACGGCAAGGTCTGACTGTACAAGTGAAATCGTAATATTTGTACTGAAAATACTCCAAATGGTCGCCTAATTATCGAAATTAAAAATGGCCTGACAAATTCTGTAGATCTATAAATTTTTTTCTGTTTGTGATTGCAAGAGTATCCCCGCTTCTAATCTGCCTACTCTGGTACATCATGTTTATCAGACTTCGCACCATTTGCTGCAAGGTTGGTAGCTCATTTCATCCTAATGTAGAGTTATCTATACTGCCTTGTGCATACGATACTCCACTTAATACTTTCTTAGCCGTTAAAGTTTTTGGTAAGGCGCTTAGCTCTTCGCTAATTTGTATTAAAAGTATTCTTTGCAATTATTTTGCAGCCCTCTGCAATTAGCGAAATGCGTGACAGCACAGTTTCAACGCTTTGATGGGGCGTTTTTAGTATAACTCATTGTGCAGTCAAGCGATTGGCAGCACATTTAATACATCTGACAGCATTTCTGTGTAGAGCCATGTCTCTGACGTTCCTTGCACTACGGGATCAATTTGTTATGTTTGAGCCCAACAATTGTTATTTTCATGTAATTTTCAAGTATTGTATCTACAAATTTTCATTTGTTCCTTTTATATTATCATAGGTTGACATGAATGACGGCAAGTGTCAAAACTTTGATTTTTAACATAAATTACTGGAAATATTTTGTTTTTTGGAATTTACGGCTAAATTACATCTTGTTCAATTTTTATTTTTCTAAATATTTTTTTCAAATTGCTTGGCCATAGAAGGCAGTGATTGGAGAAAATTGGTTCTAATTGACTCCAATAACCCATAATAATACCTATACCTATTTCATAAATTTTATCAATAACAATTCCTTCATAAACGAATAAAATTTGCTAAAAGTGTTTTTCGAGAAAAAGCCATTTTTTAATTGGAATCTACCAAGGACCATCTTGCCATTAGATAGAAAATGTAATTAGGAATCCAACGATATATGTACATTATGGACTACTTTATCTTTATCTAAAACTAAAGAAATTTTAGTTAATAAATGTTTAAAATATTTTTGTGTAATATCTAAACAAATTTGGCAACACTATCGTATGTAATTTGATTCGTAGATTCCGAAAAACATCCATTTAAGTAGTCAAAGTTTATAACATATCCGGTAAAAGTGGAAGTCGGCCATTTTGGTTATATCTGTCTTTTAATTGGAAATCATGTCTGATAACCTTGTGTTAGGTTTCATTCAAATCCGTTAACAAGTAAAAGAGCTAGCTAGCTTCATTATCAAACATATATTAAGAAAATAAGTGGTTATCTTAATGTTTTTGTGTGCATGTATATTGGCACGTTATGATTTCTTTTGCGCATATGAATCAGTGTCTTGTTTATGAAACATAAAATGTAATATTTTCACCTCGACGACGATAACAACACAAGTGTTATTTTTATTGTATCATTTACAAACGTGATTTTTTCAAATTCATTATATTTTAGTCTACTTCGCTTGTTAGCTTAGCTACTTAATCTTATGCCTTTTAATGTCAATGGTTTTTATTGGCACCCGCTGATCGACGTTGTGTGCTTTGCTTCTGAAGTCAGATCGTTATTTTACCTTGTACGGAATGGCTTTTCACTGTTTGCGCATTCATGTTTACACGTTTCCACATGTTTACAACAGTGTGTTGTAGAGCTTTGCAGCTTTTGTGTAGAAAGCTGAAATTACTTTTGTAAAACCTTAAATCACACCAACACCTTTCCTAAGCATCATTATAATATGAAGAGGTATAAGCAAGTTTTTGACAAATCGAGACAATCCAAAGCCTTAAAAAAATGCAGTTTGTTATAATATATCACTACGATTGTTGTGGCGAGATCAAAACTAAAGTAAGAACTTGCAGCTTTAAATAAAACAAAACATGGATACTGTAAGGGTTTATTATTAATTTAGCGGAATTTCTCAAGTAACATAAGCCAAAATCGTAGTAACATCACGGATGCGAAATGTACAGGCCTGGTCCCCGCATCAAACTAATAGTAGGCTACGGCGGCACCATAGGGGTAGGCTCCATAGGAGTAGGCATAGGGGGCGTAGGCACCATAGACGAACTGGGGCTTGGGCTCAGGGGCGGCCATGGCGACGGCGAAGAGGACGGCGAAGACGAGAAGCAACTGTTCAGAAAAAATTAATCTGGGTTAAAAAGAGAGAAAAAATCACTTACCAGCTTGAACATTTTGAAGATTGCTTTGTACTGACTGTGGGTACAAACTATGCAGAAATTCGGAGGCGCCTAGTTTATATAGCAGATGAAGATCAAACCATAATTGCGCAGTCGTGTAGGATGTAGGTAATTATAAATTACAGCACTAGGTGTGGCTGGAAATTACAAAGCGAGCAAAAAATCAATTGTGCAGTTGGTAATAGTTATAGAAAATCCTAAAGTGCATTAAAATTTGCATCTAAACGGAGTTAATCCAGATTAGAAGGTGGACCAGGGCACACCCACGCCATGGTCAGTGCATTATGCACTTGCTGCATGCATATAAACACTCAGCTGCACTGCTTTTACATAGTTCCTCGACTAGTCAGAAGCAACCACCAATATGCTCAAATTGGTAGGTTTTTAAAACTTAAAATTGTGAGATACTTTAACTTTCAGCTTTCAGTGCATTCTCATTCTTGCCATCGTTTTCGCCTTAGCCATGGCTGCCCCTGAGCCTAAACCTCAATTGTTCATTGGCAACTATCTCTTCGGCTATGCCAAATACTACGGTTACACCCCCTACAATGGATTTTTCGGCAGATTCATCATTTAAAAATAATCTATACGTCTCTTGAGTAAAATTCTGAAATGTATACATCCTCTTCAATAAAAAATCTAAAGTAAAACTGTTTGGTCATTGTTATTAGTTCACCAGGAGGTTAATAATAACACAATCAATGATTTAATGTACCAGTTTTGGAGGCGTGTTGTATCATAGGTGTAAGATCACCCGGGCGCTGCATGCTAGTCCAGTTCGAGCAAAACAGGTATGAAAATGAAGTTTGACACCAGCTTGATGAATTTCGAGGTTATTTTTTCTCTAAAGCTTGCAGAAACTGGCCAAAAGGCACCTTTACTGCCGTCGCGGGTGTTTCCTTGTAACATTAAGACGTTTTATGACCACATAAGCCACACGTGCTGCACGAAATTTGCGTTTCCAACATTCTTGCTCTGGACATGAATATTTTAAAGCGCGAAAAATTCGCTTTAGATCTGCCTGGTTTCTATTTGGAAATTTGTTGAAACCTCCTGCCAAAGTTCTTACTAAATTGTCTATTTAATTGGCAGCATATTGCCTTGACAATTTAAAGAAACAATCCTCAAAAATGTATTTTTTTTTATTTTAATAAAATTGCTGTAGGTTCACGAAAATTACATTGACAATTTAAAGAAACAATCCTCAAAAACTTATTTTTTAAAAATTTTAATAAAATTGCTGTAAGTTCACGAAAATTAAAGTGGTTGGAAAAATGGATTTAAAGCAATTGCATCTTGATTACATTAAATCCTACTCAATTCAGTGTCACTTGTTTGCCCTCTATGTTTTGCAAAGCGACAAACATATCATCAGAGGGTGGAATTTCAAAAAATAATTGTTGGTAACTGGAGAATTTGAAAAATGATACCCCTCGTAAGCCCTTATTCAGGCATGTTTACTCCACATTCTCTGCAACGTCTTGACCTTGATCGTAAAGGCGATCCTCTTGCGTCAATTAGAATTCAATAAATGCGTAATGGAGCCTCTCCTCCACGATTACATTAGAGTATTAATTAGCATAACTAAGCCAAAGGGGAATTGTTAGGCAACAAGCTATACAAGGGACAAAGGTAATAATTAATGAGCAATTATTTCTATAACTATGGATTTGTTATGAGATTTGCATATCACAACCTGTCATATTATACGTACACAAAAACTAGGAAACTTTCAAAAACGTTTACATTAGTTAAGAATTGGAGCACACAATTTTAGAGTCAGGCGCGTAGGAGCGTTTTCTAGATTGCGGGGGCCATTCTATTTTCAATAAAGACTTATACTTCTAACTTGATCCATTAATACGAGATATAATATTTCTGATTTCCTGATTATCAATTTTTAGTTTTATACTATAATAGTATCTTGTAGTCACTGGTTACTTAATAAGTGCTATTTTATTTTAAAAAAAACACTACCATAAAAAAATTAATTAAACAATGAACAATGTTTATTATTAGATTTTCAGATAAGCAAAGAATAGACATGAATAAGCAAACTTAAATAAATATAGAAACGAGTTTCCGAAAAATAAAAAGGGTATAAATAAAGATTAAAAATAATAAAACACAAATACAAAACTAAATTCAATTAAGAAACTATCATTCAGAAACCTGTACCAAAATCAGAAATTCTAGTTGGTAAAGCACCTACTAATGTTCTATATAATAAATCAATAATAGTATATTATGTTATTAGGAGCAAAAGTTATATTTTATGTGGCGAGACTGGACGGGTTATCCGCCGAGCTTGCGAGGCAGATAAGTACAGCCGAGCCACATAAAGATACTTTTGCTCCGAATAGCATATAGTATTTTTTCTTCAAACGTTTTTATAACAAATTATTTACAACTTTGTGAACAAAATTCGAAGAAAATTACTTGGCAGATAAAGTTGTCAGCGGCAGATAATAACTTTATCTGCCGCTCGTCAGCGGCAGATAATATTATCTGCCGCTTGGCAATAAAGTGACAGTTTAGCATCATCAATCCAGCAGAATAATGCCATATTTTACTGCCGTTTGAAGAAAAATGTATTTTATCTACTCCAGTGGGATAAGTAACGCATTACGTCACTCATTTGACACTATTTCAGTTAGGTAATGAAGCTCATTACACCACTCAGTTATGTAATGGTTTCATTACGCAACTGAGTGGTGTAATGACTTCATTACGTAACTGAAATAGTGTAGAATGACATAATGACATTTGCCTACTAAAATATTTTTGAAAATGACAGATCTGACATTTCTCTTAATGCACTTTTCTCAATTTTAGGCAGTCGTAGATAAAATTTTGTACAATACGTGTGTGATAATGCATCATTAATATACTTGTGTGCTTACATAACTCGTGCTACGCACTCGTTTGTAACTTACACACACGTATATTAATGATGCTGTTATCCCACTTTTATAGTAAATAACTATTATCAAACCCGCGCCAATCGGTTGTTCAAAAAGGCGGTTAAAATCTTAGTAGTAGGCATCTTTTGGAAACAACCTTGCAGTTGCACGGCAAATACCCGATAAGAAAAGTGTTGTTATAGTAGTCCCATTTCAATTATATCCGACCACACCGATTACTTTCTGGAATAGTGAAATTTAATATTGCTTACTCGTCGGCAATAAAAAATAAGGCGATTTACAGACGCGGGTTTTAATTACAATTCAAGTTCATATATGTTCATGTTAGTGGTTGCAAGAAATACGTAAAATTATAAATTATGATGAAACTAGAAACAGATATTTTGGAGGGGGCCAGGCCCCTCTGAAAATTGTTTGAGGGGGCCATTGGCCCCCGTGGCCCCCGCGGCTCCTACGCGCCTGTTTAGAGTAATACGATAGCTTCAAATCAATATGCCTTTAAATTATCCGTTCGTTTTAATTGCTTTCTACAATTTGTTTATCGTATCAGCAAAGGAAACAATTTCAAAAACCGTCGAGCCAGCTATCTAACACTTGTACACTCACCACCACCCCGATAATGACATTACATGAGCAGCGGTTAACTATGTTTACAGTAACTTAGTTTCTTCTTGCGCCATCTACCAAGCAATTCTTAAATTACGTCTAGTAAAAATTAATTTTTTCAGCTTTTGCAAGAACAAATATACACAAGAATTGTATTTTATTCTAAAACTTTTTACGCATACTTCTCTCTATGTTTCAGACATTTATTTTTCTGTAAAATTCAGTATTTTTGTGTAGGGCCATATATCTGACGTTCCTTGCACTGCGGAATCAGTTTGTTATTTCTGAGCTCATCAATTGTTATTTTCATGTCATTTTCAAATATTGTATCTAAACAATTTCATTCGTACCCTTTGTATTATCACAGGTTAACATGAATAATGGCAATGGCAATGGTATCCTTATCATCAATTTTGATTTTCTTTATTGTATTGCTTAAAATACAATTTTAAGACTCTGCCTATCAGTTGTTTTACAATTTCTGTCGGGTTGAATGTAAGGTGTAAATTTTTTCCATGGCTTTTATTGGATGTTTCTGTTTATTTTAATAAGTGTTCTATTCTTGTTCACACCCGTTCATATTGTTAGTCTGGGGTCTGCATCTCTTCATCCGTATGAGGCGAACTATCGCTTTTTCTTTGGTTGAATGCTTGCAATAATTTTTTTTAGGTCTTTAATTATTTTATCACACAATGCTTTGAGTTCAGCCTTCAATCAACGTGGATAATCACATATACCGGGTGACAATGAGACCAGGGCCGTGCTTAAAGCTCCTTTATTTATGAATCAATTAAATAAAAGTTGATATGGGATACTAGGCATTGTCTCCGATTGACCAAAGATATACTTAAAATAGACGACTGCAGGTTTCGCCGGAAGTGTCAGTAACTTCGATTTTTAAAATAAATGACTGAAAATATTTTGTTTTTTGCAATTTACGGCTCGAAGGACATGCAGTAGTCTTGCTCAATTTTAATTTTTCTAAATAAAAATATTATTTTATTGTATTTTATTCTAAAACTTTTTAAGAATATTTTTCTACATGCTTGAGACATTTTTTCTGTAATATTCAGTATTTTATTTAAAAACAGAACAATATTTTTGAATCAGACGTAGCTGGTAATTTATAAACTTGAGGGTGAGTACAATTAATGGTTGCATCTTATACTCTTGCATCTTCGTTAGCTACATTTTAAATGGAATAAACGATAACCGTAAAAAAGATCAAGAATAATTAAATGGATTTGCCTGATGTTTCCATATTTTTTTAAAACGAAGAATTTTTCGCTGCATTATCATAATATGTCAAGAGCCAAACACAACATGTTACGCCTGAGGTACAGATAACACTATTTGCACGAAGGCAAGCCTCAAATGGTTTCGTCCTAATTTCTGTGAATTCCCAATTTCTTACAGTAGGGCAATTCTGACAGATATTTTAGCTAAATATGACCTTTGTAACTACTGCTTTCATGAATACTTGTTTATAAATAATAATTTAAATGACTTCAGCGCTTGCAATGGTTACTTATTATTGTATGTTATTAGGCATATAAAACACACAGGAAAAAATAAGACACGAGGCCGAGGGTCTTCTAGTGTCTTACATTTTTATGTCATATGACTTGTGGTAAGAATCTTGGTATCAATAACAGTTTTCAAGTTGCGCGAGTGCCTCTGTAGTAACCTAACGATTATCGCCGAAATGGCAGATGGGACCGACGGCTTACCGTGCTCTTCGAGGCACAGCTGGCTGCAATTTCATTACCACTATGGGTGGTACGCCAGCGCCGACCGCCGCTAACGTTGCTTAACACTAGACACTGTTTGACACAGACTGACGCAAAACTTAACCTGTTAACTCCGAATTTGACATAGACTGACGATACATTAGTGAATAACTTATGGTTTTTATCTCACTAGTTAGTTACGACCGATTTTATCGGTTTAAAATGGATCTAATTATAGCCCTAGCTCTAGCAGTTATTAGATAAAAGATTTTTATCGCCCGAGGTCGAAAAATCCTTGCTTTATTGCAAAAAATAAGGTCTAATTAGCGCCTATCATTTATTGGTTATACAATAGTTATTTATTTGTTTATTTTGTAAGAATTAGTTTTCGTCCCGCAAAAAAACAAAACGTATTTATACACTGTTACGCATAAAAAGTGATATTTTCGAACTAGAGTCGTTTGTCATAATTTTTAAATAGTCCGCACCATCGTTCTGATCTTGTCCGCTTTTGTCGTGGCGAGCACGCTTCCTCTGTATTGTAAACTAGCTAGTGATTTTCTACCATTTGATTCCGATATCTGTCGTCGTTTAAATGCTGCCTCTCTATTCAGCCAAGCTTCGACAACCATGTTTCTGTGGCGCTATCTTTTGATCCGGCCACGAATGTTCTCGTCCCGTGGCGTACAGGTGCTGCTCACTTTTCCTGGTGTGATGGTTTTCTTAGATACGTGACTGTTCTCGGTATTCATTCCTAGCGAGTTCCGGCTGGTGGGGCGCCCTTGACCAAGATCCTGACGTTGCGCTGCTTGCTGCCGGCAAGAGCTAAGTTTATGCTCAGGGAGCAATTTCACCGAGAGAACAGCAGCTTGAGTACGGTTCTTTTATTATCTATTGCAAATTATGGTACGGGTTGAATCCTCTAGATTCCCCGTGCAGTTAAATTGTGTAATTATGATAGCACTTCCGATGAATTTTTCCTTAGAGCCTCATCGGAGCTTAAGTTGCTTTAGTTAATATTACTCATTCTTTAACTTTTACTCACTGGGTGTATTTATTTAACGTAATTGCTATTATATTAATATATTTGACTGTCATATTTTTAGTACTTATGTTTATTGAGTATACCCGGCATACTTAACGTTTGCATCCACGTGGCATATTATTCTTCTCCATCTTACTATGATTATGTGTGTTTTCGTTATTGCAAATTGAGTTATGGCGTGAGCACGATATTTATTGAACTTCAAATTATGGTGATTTTAGTTATGCTTTGAGTTTATGAGTTATCGTTTCTGTCTGCGTACATTTGTTTTATAAAGACTTATTGGCGCCCCTAATGCATTAATGAATTGCGTCATCGTTTTATTAAGTCACAATGGTTTGACTTCTAGCTTTAAACTTGAACCTTTTTGCAAAACCACAAGCAAAATAACACACATTTTGCAGTAATTAAACGTTCGCAACGCGGTATGAATTTTTAACCGATTGAGGAATATTTTTTGACATAATTCCATATCAACGTAATCATGACTGAAAGTGTTACAAATTTTATAAACGTCTACTTTTATTGTTGATTAGTATAATTAATTTGTCTACTTGCAACGTCAGAGTGCAAAAATACATTTATAAAGGTATGTCATTGAATTTCTGTTAACATTTTCTCCAAATTTATAAATGCGATCAATCACTGCGATTATTTGTTCCAACACCAATCTTTTCTGTCTGAGGTAGTCTCTTCAATTCTACTTATATGAAACTGCTTAAATGTGGATGTGCAGATTAAATCGGTTTACAAACTTGACTCGAAGTGATATGAAAGTGAAATGGAAAATTGCAGGTAGAATCATGGGCGCAGCCACGGAGGGGCAGGGATGTGCAAGTTCACACCCCTAAACATTTATAAAGAGCAAAATACAGTTGATTTGTAATCATTATTATAATTCACATTCTACAAGATTTAAAAAAAGAACAATAGTAGTTTATGCATATGATTCTAGATAAAAACAAACGAGAAAGAAGCAGGCTCATACGATTCAATCCACGGTATACCGTACCATCGAGCTGTACATGTTACAACAAGGGCATTTCTTTCTGGAATAAGTACCACTCCTCGGCTCGTATCCGTGGCAATCGCGTGGTTTAAAACTAATGAAAAATAATAAATAGAAATATTTTCAGTTTGAAAAACCAAATTCAATGAGCACCAATTAATGCGCTTACAAACTGATATCTGATATTCATGGGGTACTAGTGAAAACCTTCACTCACATTTGTGCCTTATCAGCCGTTTCTCAATAATTTAGATGTACAAAACGCTGCTGGAGCCTGTGGTTTAAAACTAATGTAAATACACGCGAAATATCGAACGAGCACATTTTGGTCACACTTCCAATATCTGCGTGTACATGTGTGCGTGCTGTTCCGAGAAAAAAGTTCGAAAACCTGCCATGATATTTGAAAACTTACAAAATACACAAACAGTTTATGTAATTTTAAAAATGCGAAACTAGTAGAATCCCTGGAAGGATAAAAATAATGTCAGAAAACCGTTTTAGGGGACTATGGCTGCCAAATGTACACAAAATAATTATACTGGAAAAAGGAAAGGGGCTAGAAGATAAAAAGCTCTGCAGCAGATTTGCGAAAACTGATGATAATGTAACTTCTTTTTTTATTTGTAGAAAAATAAATACTATAGTAATAATAGTAGTTAACGGTGTATATAAATGTTTGCCCTTCTCTGACTGAAATCCTGGATACGCCTTTGTGTGGAATCGAATGAAAATGACAGCGTAATGGTAGATGTTACAGTGAGTAGCGGCATGAAAATTAAAAGTACACATTACCACCACACAGCAATACATAAAGGAGCATAGATAGCTCCTGATTGCAACAATTTATGTTAAAATGAGCAAATTGTTCGTTAGGTAGGTCTATTTCTAATTATTCAATTTACAATTTTCAACAAGTTCAGTGTTAACGCTTTACCAATATTATCAATATTTATTTTTCTACTCTTGCTTAGATTTTACACTAGAATTTATATGCTCTATTGTTGATAAAATTATTTTGATCATTGCAAGTTTAAACTTGAAACTCTAAAGAATACTTGTGCTCAGCTCGGCTTTATTTTTTAATGATTTGTTAGCAAATCTCTGGTTGTATTATTAACCCGAAAAAAAAATCTCCGCAGTAATAAAACACAGAACTAAAATTAATGATTTTATTTTTTAACATTTTTATATATTTTACAACCCAAACGTGGTACCCAATCGCAAGACCAATTCGAAATACTTAGCAGCCCGGTCATTCCATTCCTAACCATCACGTTAGTAGTAAGCAACAGCGCCATAGGGGTAGGCTCCATAGGCGTAGGCGTAGGGGGCGGCGTAGGCTCCGTAGACGAACTGGGGCTTGGGCTCGGGGGCGGCCATGGCCACGGCGAAGAGGACGGCGAAGACGAGAACCAACTGCAAATGCAAAAAATTAGAGAAACATTGGAAAATGTCGAGGCCGTACTCACCAGTTTGAACATTTTGAAGAATGCTTTGTAATCTGCAGATACAAAACTATGCAGACCTTCGAAACGCCAAGAATTTATATAGTTGAGGGGCCCGTTGTGATTCCAACGTCGTATTGGCGGGTGTGGCGCCGCCCCCCGCAAAAACCGCTTGCAAAAAATGTCACGTTACCTTTGTTGTGTAACATCATTTACATACTTCTACGTACACAAACAGCAAGTGCCGGTGCCTCCGTCACTCGTCTGCATTTCTCGCATGCTGTTTTTGTCCCTCTCGGTTCTTTGTTCCTGATCGGTTACGTAACCGGACTATATTTACATTGGTAATTAATTAACTAATCGGGCCAGAAAAACCAAAAAGCGTGAATTACTTTACATGCCATAAATTATAAAGGCGATTGGTGAGATCACCGAAGTTCTATGAAGACCTTTCAAATTGTTATTTATTTGAGTGATACTATTCGCCCCCCAGGCCAGGATGCCCCATAGTAGCATAAAAACTCATCAGTAAGATGATTTCCATCACACTGGCAGCACGTGGTAAATTATTCCACTTTCCTATCAAGGAGACATTAATTTCCAATTATAATAATAACCAATTGACAATGCAACAGAATGCAGTTCTTCCTAGGACGTAGCTGTGGCCAAACGTGAGATTAATAAATTATGCAAAGCTTGAAAACCGGAGGTGTGTCTTTTGTCCATGGACATCACCTTGACTTTTGTCAGCTGATTGTGGTTGGGACGAAAAGCCAGTTATGAAATAGACTTCCAGTGTTTTAGATACCGAAACTCCTGACAAAATTTAAGTTGGTTTGTTTGGATATATGACAACATAAAAAACAAAAACAAACAATCCTCAAATGAGAACAGGAATACTATCAATAATGAACCGGTTTCATCTAATGCCAAACGTCTGCGTCTGGGTTTAGAACCTGTTTAAAATTTTATTTAAAAGAAAATCAATCAATTGTCACAAGTGAATGAGAATGCTTCAAACTGAAACAAAGAATAGGATAAATCAATTCACCAAGCCCAGTGCAATTTATCACAGTATAAATTAAATAATCCAAAATGCATAAATCTAATGTTTAATGTTTAATATTATAGTCGACAATAGCACTATAAGTTCTTCTTCTTCTTTCTCTATTCCATATACTTGAAGGTTTCGGACCCTGTCCATGTTAGGAATTCCCTCAACTTTTTAATTCTTCTATACGTTTTCGCTTCTACACACCATATTCTTAATGTTATCCACCCATGGTAATCTTGGTACTCCTTCCTCCCTTTCGGTATTCTATTTTCAACCATTTGAAGCAGATGCCCGCACCACCACAGCTATTTCAGTTGCAGTTCTTCTCTAGTTACTACATTTCTAATTCCATCTTCATTTTTACCCTACTTCGTTTTTGAGATATATCATTTCTGCTTCTGTAAATCTACTTCGTTGTTTATCTTGCATTTGACAGCCTTTTGCTCCCTATGTCGGAGTAGGTGATGCATTGATTTGAATATGTAAATGTAGTTTACTACCTACTCAGTTCTTTATTGTTAATCAAAGTGTTATAAATTTTGTAATATACTTTTGTCGCTTTAAACGTTCGGTTGCGTATTTCTTCATCTCTTCATAGTAGTCCACCATTTCCAGAACCTTTCCTCGGCATCTTATATTCATGTTTTTTCTTAGGCATCTTGCTTACTTTGTACCATCTATAAGCAACCTACCTTAGAAGGCTCACATAACTCCGACTAGCTTAATTCTCGGCTGCGATGGGGGTATGATAAATGTGGCATTTTTGTTTGCTTCACTTTCGCATAAAGGTTTTAGGTTCACACTAAAAAAGAAGTATTGGGTGCCAACAATTTTATTAAATTGTAAGTTATAAATAATATATAGGTACATATCCAATCTTGTAATTTATGGTTGCTATCTATTTACTCTGGCAATTTATACTGAAATATCAAATTAGAGTTTATATCAATTTATGGCATAAGTTATTTATTTAAATATGAGTTTTCTACCTTTTTCTAAGATTCTGTGAATATAGGTAAGATAAATTAAAGAGCTCTTTATACCCTCAACCTATTTTTGATTGCGAATCCTTGTTAAATGTTTTTTTCGCCTCGCTCTATAGAAAATGATCTTTTTCTCCCTAATTTGAGGGAGCAAAGGATGCCTTTACCTCACACGGGAGGTAAAGTAAACAAAAATTCCCACGGGAGGTAAAGTAATTTCCATAGAAACTGTAGCTGTTAATGATTAAATTTAATAAATTAAAATTGGCAGTAAATTTCAAAAATGTCGAATTGCATTTGAAAAAACCTTATTTCACAGTATTCTAAGAATGTTTCTTCTGTAATTGATTCGAGGCTTGCACTTTACTTGCAATTGACTCAAGCCACATACATTTCAGCGACAGACGTGGACTTCCATCCCCCGTGACTTTTGATGCTTAAAATGTTTTCTCAAGCATCCACTAAAGGTGTAGCTGAATCCTCCTTAGACAATAACCAGTAAAGGTGCTCGCATTTGTTGTTTTCGAATCTAGGATTTGAATAATTAAAATTCCGTCTTTTGCTCCAATATTGCTGATATTCAATTTGGTGAGTTCGTCACACCGACGGGCACCTGAGATACCTATGACCAGGACAAGCTGTAACGGATAAAAATTATTTTAAAACGGGGCACTCTTGTTTATAACAATTTTGTATTTAATACCTGCATCAGTAGGTACTCATCTGGAGCTTCCAATAAAAATTAGTTGAGATCTCCTCGCGTGAAAGTTTCGGGTTTCTTTGGCCTGTAACCTGCAGCATGACGCTTCAGTAATGCAATCAATTTTGGATTTTTATGTCAATATTTTCCTGCACCGCTACTTTTCCTTTGACTCTTCCAGTAAACAATCCAATGTTGCAGCATTTGCCTCTTCTGCAATATCAGAGGACAAATCTGAATCGTCGTCACCGCTGCTACACATTTTTATAATAATTTGACATCTACTGCAAACTAAGTTTCGTCGGTTTGTTTGTTTTCACTAGCGCTCTATTTTCACTCACAACAAATCGTTGTTTGTTGATCGCATCACATAGACGACCTGATTAGTAATATACTCAAAATGCCACACGTATTTTAATATTCTTTAATTAAAAAAAACAGCGAGTCGCATTCTTTAGCGAGGCGAAAAAATCATATATATATCATGGGAGCAAAGTGAATCTCCTCCCTCGTGCAATTACGGCCCTCCGCTTTGCGTCGGGCCGCAAACTTTGCCCGCGGGAGGAAATTATACACTTTGCTCCCTTGATATATAAATAGCTATTATCTGATAAGTCAATTCACATTTACAAAGTATCAGAAATGCCCATTATTTGACACATATATGCAGTATAACATTAAAGCCTAAATGACGTTTCTAAATCATAACCTGGTTATTTACTTGGGTCTTTTATTATTTCTACAGAAAGGGTAATCGAATATACTTGCTACCTTCTTACAGATTGGAGGTCTCAAATTCATATTTCCATTAGCTGAGAAAGGACTGTTAACTTATTCGTCGCTGGACGCTATCAAGACCTAATTTGTTGTTATTACAAAACAGGAAATGGTTTTTCTCTTTTATTTTTTTTTAATTTCCAAATTAGCCCTCTGTTTAAAATTAATTACTAGGTGATGATTATGCAACCTGTGTTTCTTCCAAGTATTATAAGTTGTATAACTTTCAGGTTTTATTGCAATTTAGAATTAGTACATTTTAGTAGAGCTGACTGTGGAATGCTACAACTTATTCGCATCAGTTTGCTCCTATTAGTATTAGTTTCTATTTCTGCTCTATTTATTCTAATGTTCCATTTGTTTACTAGGTACTTGTTGTAATTTCCCGCGCAGAAATGTTGTATAATAACTGCCCTCATGTTCCAGTTCACTATTTTTGTGTTTAAAGCATTCTCTTCAAAAAATTTTATTAAATCCTCCATACTATTATAAAGTACAGTGAACTATAGTCCGTTCAGTAAACATAAAAACACAAAGTGGCCTTTGATTTCCAAAATTTCACGAGTGTACTTCCAAAATCAATCTTTGTCTAGGAGTGTACTTAGAAAAAGTCACTAAAACAAATAGGTCATAAATATTGTAAATAACCACCCTTACGGATATTAGACAATCACTGCGTTGTATACTATTGATGTAGCGTTTATTAGAATCTATTTTTATTGCTTTTTATAAAAGTTTAGAGGAGAATTTCCAGAAAAATATCTACTTTGACACTGAAATAATGAGAAATATGAATTGTCATTGAGTGTCATTTTTAAATTCAAACGTGCCTTTATGCAGATGTGGAAACCTTTGGAAAACAAAATATAGAATCCCTAGTACAAAATTGTATGCATATGCCAACACAAAAATTTAAATGTTTTTGTGTTTGCTGAACGGCCTATAAGTATCCTTGTTTAATCCCTCTATCTATACCAAAACCGTTAGACGCTTGCCTTAGTATGCGTACTATTTCCTTTCTTCTCATATACAACTTTGAAATCGATTCTATTAATTTTTTTTCTTGTATCCCTGCTGTCCTTATTTCTATCCATACAGTGGCTTTTGGTACCATATCGCATACTGCTTGCAGATCGATAAATGCAATATAAAAGTGTCTACCTCACCTATTTCTCTTTCCGTTATTATTCTAAGGGCAGATATGTGGTACCCTGAAGGTCCTCATTTTTCTAATACCTAGTATTTGTTTGCATTTTAAGGTATATGTTAGTGTAGGCCTGACGCACGTTTTGTAGACATCCACGCTTTTGACGAGTTTGATAGTTCTGTCGATGATAACAGTAAAAGGTCAGACTGCGACTGTGGCCCTTTTTTATACCAAAAGGTATCGGTACGGTTTGCCTTTATGCTTGTTCTTCCTGCAAAATTTCTTTGAAATAAAGTTTATAAGTAAAATGCTGTATAAATGTATCTTCTTGGAAATAATTGAACCTTTCCACATAAATTTGTCTCTTATGTTAGATAATTATTGCAGTCTCATTTTATTACCTATAATTAATTGCTAATCTTATAACACAAAAAACTGATGCCTTATATAGAAAACGTGTTGAGAATTCCTAGCTTTAAATAAAAATCATTTCCAGACTTTATTTACATTAATAATTAATTGCTCAATCTCAAAGAAAAACTAAAATGTCTAAATTATTCGCCCCACAGGCGAGATGCCCGGTAGTATGACAAAAGACTAGCTAATTAGCTAATTTCAATCACACTGGCAGCACGTAGTTAATTATTCCAGTTTTCAATCGAAGAGTTATTAATTTCCAATTTAAATCAGTTGAATCGAAAACGCAACAGAATGCAACTCTTCCTAGACGTAGATTTAAATTATGCGGAGTTTGAAAACCGGAGGTGTGTCACTTGTCGAGAACGTCGCCTTGACTTTTGTCAGCTGATTGCGGCTGCGACGAAAAACCAATCAAATTATGAAACAGGCAAGTTGCACTAAAATTGTTTAAAGAGTTATTTGTTATTTCAAATATTAGCACGACGTCCATCATCACTTGAGTTTCATTTTAATGCTCGGTTTTTGCTTCTAATCAAAACCAAGTTCCAATGTTGGATACACCAAATCCTTGAGAAATTTTAAGGTGGTTTATTTGAATATATAAACTTGAAAACGAAAACAAACAATACTCAAATGGAGAAACTAAATATATCAATATTGAACACGTTCTTTATAATGCCAAACCGTCTGAGTTTCAGTGTAAAACCTGTTCAAAATATTATTTAAAAACTTCTGGTAACATAGCTTGAAATACGTAGTATCTTATATTCTGCATAACACAGCTATAACCATGTTTACTGTTTTTATGACGACAAACAAACCCAAATGCTTGAAAGGGGAAACAAGGCAACTCGCGAAATCTAGTGACATTTATCAGAGTTATAAATACAACCCTCCAAGAACGTAAGGAACCCAGGTATGATTTGGAAATTGTCGACTCTGCCTAATATACGCAGATCATGTGGTAGTGCTTTCAGTCGATAAGAAAACTGCAAACGATAGACAACAAACGGAAAGGGGCAGTCAAAAGGTAAATCGGTAAATCGACAGCAGTAAGAGAAGAGTATCAAGATCTTCTTCGTCTTATGCTATAGCTTACAAGACGTTGGCGATCATTCTGGTACATATAATGTTGTTGGTTGCTGCGAGAACCATGTCAAAGTAATTTATGTAACAAGCTGGTAAAGTGGCACAATTGCCGATCTTTGTTGAACGAAACAAATCCGAAAACACTTTACGAAAACTACAGTAATTCCGAAGTAATATCTGTTCGTCGTGACTGATATCAAACTCACATCTAAACTCTCTTTGCGCACAAAGAAATTGTTCATACCACAAAACGTCAAAACTATCATAGGAATACATTGGTTTAATTAACTAGATCATGTAAAACTTCTGTCTCTTGTGGTACAATTATAATAACATTATCTGTAAATACTTGGAACATTGTATAATATTGGCGCATGTCTGTGTTATATCCGCACAATTGACTTATTAAATATGTGATCCGCTGTCAATCTACCTTTCCTAATTTCCTTAGCTAGTATTGCATTCAATATTGTGTATACAACTCCTAGTGAATCGGATAACCGGCCACGTGCAGCATCCATAAACTACTACTCGACAGGGCCCACAGAAGCAGCACAGGAAGTCATAAAATGGAAAACTTAAGATCGACAAGCTGCTCACCTTAAACTAGCGGGCTGTAACTAGTGCCATAAACTATTAGGCCTGCAAGGGTAGGTAGAGTGCAGGCAAGCGCTAAAACCTTTTCGGGCAATATCGTTGCCTATTCAAGGATTGAGGAAATTCCATTGACCGCTGGCACAAAAGGATACGCACCATAAAACCGTCTCACTGACCTGGACTCGTACAATAGAATTCAACACTTTCACTGAAGAGGCGTCCGACGCTTCACAAAGGGCGTAAAAGCAATTCAAATTCTGCGGAATAGGAACGGAGGGTCCATCCGGCCACCGAGGAGCAATAAACCCTCTAATGACGCTTCTGAAGAGGAATTATATAACGACGGACATGAAAGCGCCAGATTTCAAATTCGGTTTACGACTTTCCACATTCCGGGTCTGCAGGTAGTCTAGCACGTCTCGAAGTACGCATTAAAAATAACCTCAATTCAGTTTACAGAGCCCCGTTGAAATACCAGGGTGCGTTTTAATGTTAGTGCAAGTAGTTGTTGAAGCGCTTACTATGCATGTAAACTTCAGTATCATCCTACATGTGCAATATTTATGTCTGTGATCATATTAAATCTTGTTAAAATATACATCGTTACTCTCTTCCAATAAGTGGTATAATTTCTCCATAGTGGGTATCAACATCCGTTCACGTAGACCACCAGCAACTAAAATAAGAACGATAAGGCGCAATAGTTTCTATTTTTACATACTAGACATATTACTGTCGTTATCCATTCTTTTGGCATGCCCTATTTCCATCACATTTCTTCTATTAGCTTGTAAAGTTCCTTTATTAGAAAATTAGCTCCATAATTAACAAATTTTTCTAATACGCCGTCCTGGCCTGGCGCCTTATAGTTTTTTATGTTTTGTATTTGTACTTCGATTTCCTTTTATATTTGTGGCTGTATGTGTTCTTGAGGTCTAGAATATTAATGCAATTCATGCTATCCACCTCCTTATCTGATTTGCCCTTATGATAGTATTCTGAAATATTTGTTCCAGCTTTCCAATATATTTTTTCTACTGCCAATAATTTTCTTTCCTTAGTTTAGAGGTAGTTGTTTTCGTTTGGAACTTATTTTTAATTTGTTTCAATTTATGATAACACTTCCATATTATGAGCCTTCTATATTCATACACCTCGAATTTGTCTTCTTCTTTATTAATAATTTTCTGCTTTTTTGTAACGCAATTACTCGTGCAGCTTTCCTCTTTATGATCGTGGCTATACCATTTGTTGCGCTTCTTTATTATACGTATTATAAAATGATCTGGGTGTCATCAGGTAATATCAACGTTTATGCATGAAACAAGTACTTACTTCTTATTATGTTTTTTTCTGTACTGCAAAGTGCATGACTCTTTTGCCGTTTTTTATTGCTCTCATAGTGCTCACTGTATTTTCGAATTGCTGTTCTGGAATGTTCTTCTCTTACTGCCTTGCCAATTGCATTCTCTACCACATCTTTAATATCATCCTTCAATGATGCCTTGTAATATTGTTCTAACTGTCCATATAACATATCCTTTACTAGTTCTTCGTCATTTCAAACATGACAATGTGTTGTAGCAAATCCCCGGTTAGGGTTGTAGATCTCCGGGCGCCTCACCAGGTGGCGGATCGGTGAACGCCTACTAGATATGGTAGGTACCGGGGAAATAAAATACCGACCAGAAGGCAGCAGTTCTGGCGGTACCTACAGTGGCGTAGACATAGAAGGACGGTTTGTCACTCAAGAGCGATAACTGAAGGCACAAGCCAAATAAGCCTAGCTGGCCTCATTACTGCGGTTGCAGAAAGAAACGGAACCCTACTTCAACTGATCTTCCCAAGAATATTTATATATCTTTCTCATAACCTTTCTTATATTTACTTTATTTATGATGGCTAAATTAATGCAAATGCACCGGAACTTAAAACAATTCCCTCAATCGGATCTCCGGGAGGGAATGTATTAAGTAATAGCGATCACCCCACTTTTAGAAGGCACAACTTTCTACGAAGAAATATAAAAACCGGTACATGGAATGTACGAGCTCTACTTGAACCAGGAAAACTTTACATAATCGAAAACGAAATTACTTGAAATATGTGAAACACATTGGAAAGGATCTGGCCTTTTCAATACCGCAAATAACAATACAATATATTTCTCTGGCCATATCACAACATCCCAACCAGGAGTGGGAATAGTTATACCTGAAGAATATAACAAATACTTAACCAGTTTTAAATCAGTGAATGAAGGAATCATGTCACTAAGCTTAAATACCAAACCAGTCAAAATGAATATCATCCAGATCTAGGCCCCCACCGCAACTAGTACTGACGAACTTATCGGACATTAACGCAGTACAACATGAGCCAAACGTAATTAGAATGGAAGTAGAACATGTGATCAGAAAACTTCGCAATAACAAAGCTCCAAGAGAAGATGGCATCAATGTAGAAATGTTGAAAATACTAGGCGATAGGGGTATTCTTCTCTTAACCAAACTTTGCAATACCATATGGGAAACAGGGCAATGGCCCACCCACTAGAACACAATCTAACCTCATTACTTTTCACAAAAAGCGATCCACACGGAAATGCGAAAACTACTTCACAATAGCCCTTATATCACACGCACACAAAATATTGCTATATATAATCCATGAAAGATTACGGAGTTTCTTGGACAGACAAATATCACTAGAACAGGCAGGGTTTATCAAAGGTAGAGACAGCCGTGATCAAATATTAAATCTACCCCAACTCATCGTAAAAACTAGAGAATTCAACACCATACCCTTCTTATGCTTCATTGATTACAGTAAAGCTTTTGCCTGAGTCCACTGGTCTAAACTTTGGAAAACCCTTCTTGATATGGGTGTACCGCAACAGTTAATAATTCTAATTAAACAATTATATGATAATGGAACAGCAAAGCTAAAAATAAACGACAAAACAACTAATAAATTCCCACTAGAAAAAGGCATACGACAAGGATGCATACTATCTCCTCTACTTTTCAATATTTATGGAGAAGCGATAATGAGGAAAGTACTCGATAACTGGAACGGGGGCGTCAATATTGGAGGCAGAATACTATTGAATCTGCTCTAGGCCGACGATACTACACTCATAGCAAAAGACAGAGCAGAACTGCTAGAACTTTTACAAAGAACAAAAAGTGAAACCGAAAACTATGGACTAAAACTAAATAAAGACAAAACAAAAACCATGGTGATCCAACGTACGGATAATCCACAAAGTATACAACTACTTGGGATCACTTATCACTAATAAGGGGTCAGATTCGCAACAACGAACCTGAATAAAATATGAAAAGGCAAGGATACCACTATCACTACTAAAATCAAAATAATACAAACGCTGGTCTTTTCCGTCGTATTATATGACTCAGAATCATGGACCTTAAAAGAACTAAACAAAAATAAAATCAGTGCCTTCGAAATGTGGCGCTGGAGAAGAATACTGCACATACCATGGATCGCCCATCGCACCAATGAAAGTATCATAGCAGAAATAAAAATACCAATGAGATTGGCTACTATCATCCGAACAAGAATATTACAATATTTTGGTCACGTTACCAGAGATAACAATAATCTGCAAAAGCTGATGATCCAAGGGAAACTAAGAAGGAAAGCGACTTCTTGGGAGATCACCGAAACGATGAATCCATTAGATTAAGGAATTCACATATGCCCCACTTGAAGAAAACATAAGGAATGCCGAAAACCGAGAACGATGGCGAGAAACAATCAAAAGAGTCAATTAATGTGGAAACTAGGAAGTGATATGATATGCAAATGATATATAAATCACGACTTCTCGACAACGACGAATAACGACTAGAGAGAGAGAGAAAGAGAGAGAGAGTATCAAACTTGTCTTTCATTCTACCAGCACATATTCTCTCACATGGCCAGTTTTGTATCAGTTTAACTAAGAGGTCTGTTAGAGGTGTATTACCTTTTCTTCAATTATGGCGATGTTGTACCCTTGGGACTAGGTCACTTTAAGCAACTGTGTGTGGAGCAGGTTGCCTAGTTTCACTTTGGCTAACTTTTTGTGCAATTTTAGTATTTGAAATTGGCACTCCGTTCGTATTGGGCACGTTTAACTTTAGAGTACTGCAAATTTTTCCGTGCTCTTTCATGAAAATATGCAGTCCTTCTGTTGACATCTTTGAAGTCTTCGCCGCTGATTAAATAATGTCATTTTTATTAAATTCAATATTTTTTTCAAGCTTATCTGTTTATTTGCTCTTCATTTTATGTTTTTAGTTTTTTCCAAATGCATTAGCCACTCCACCATTTTTTAAATATTTGATGTTAAATTGTTGCTATCTGATATTATATTTGTCTAGACTTCGATTTGACCATAAAATAAGCCGTGTGCCATCAAGTCATATCAAAGCTTCTATGTGGACCTCTTTATGCATGCAGCAAATACTTCTTATGTTCTTTCCTATCGCAAAGTGCAAAGTGGATCACTATTTGTCATTTTTACTACCCGTATAGTGTCATCGTATTTTCTAATTGCTGCTTGGTACTCTTCATTTCTTACTACCTTGGGAATTGAATTACTTGGTACAACTTTAAGGAAGCTTTGTACCAGTATTCGAACTGTTCATAAAACATGTTCTTTACTAGTGCTCCTATATATGTTTCCAATTGTTAAACAGCGTGATGCTCGGTAAAGTATTTTGTCGTCCAGCATATTTCTTACAACTCTGCTATTTGTACCTTATATTTCTGCAATTTTTGCTTCAGTTTATGCATAGCTCTGACCATGCGCAGATGACGTGTGTCATTCCAAGTTACCATCGTTATATCGTGTACTTTTTCCATTTCTTAAGCCTTTTCTGTCGATCTGTTCGGCTTTGCTTTCGTTGAGCTTTCATAACATCATCTGTTTTACAACACAGGGCTGCCACTATCAGGACATTATCAGAATCCCAAATGGTATCGGTGGATGTAAATTTACGAAAGGCGGTGAGGGATATACTGGCAGCTCCTTCTGAAACAAAATGGAAATTATAATCAAGATTTTGTAGAAAGGAGAAACCTGAAAATTTTTGACGTTAGTGATAGTCCAGAGCGCATTCACTTTCTTCCATCGACGTTTAAAATCTTAAAAAACATCACTTACAATTGCAATAAATTTGTCAGATTTCGGTGTGCGAATATTGTTAGCCATTTTAGTACTTGCAATTTGAAAATAACGAAAGAGGGTTTCGTAATAGTACTTTAAGTAAAAGAATATGTGGCGTAGTTTAGTTTAGTTACTGGTGCTGCCATAATGACACACGTCGCACGTTGCTTGTATGAAATCCTACCTTCTGAAATCCTACCTTCTGTCGTCTTTTATCTTATCTTTATTGTGGTCTCCTGCAGTAGCAGTTAGTTGCCAATCTTTAAATGGAAAAGAACTTTCAGCTTATTTCGTGGGATTACATTAATAATTAATCACTAAAAAAACTAAACTACATTGTTTTCACAACCTTTCTGAAAATTGCTGAGATTGTTTTTCAATTTGTATCAAAACTTTTGCCTTTATTATTTATTTGATTTATTAACTAATTTTTATCACACTGGCAACACGGGTTTAATTATTTCTACTTCTAATCGAAGAGTTATTAATTTCCAATTTCAATACATATGAACAGAAAATACAACCAAATGCACTTCTTTCTAGACATAGACGTAGCTAAATGTGCAATTGTAATTAAAACAGAACTTGAAAACTATAGGTGTGCCAGTTGTCAACATTGACGACTCCATATTCCTACTAAATATCGAGAGATCCAAAAAAAAACTGTTGCTCAGCAGGCTGTGGAAATTCAACGTATGAATAATATCTTGGTGATACTGTACGTCAATGTCAAATTCGAGGTTAACAGTTTAGGTTTTGCGTCAGTTTGTGTCAAAACTGATGCAAAGTCTAACCTACTAACCTTACAGGTGCCACAAATGACATGTGAACAGGGATCCAGTTAGCTTTATACATCGTATTTTGGGTTGCAGTTTTACCTGGTCAGGCTCGTCATCTTACGTGAACAACCCTGTATTATGGTCAAGTGTTAAAACTAATGCCCTTGCACTCATATTCACCGACAAAGCAATGAACATATTAAAAATATTAATACAAAAAGCTTTATCTAGAATAAGGTCTTAGTTAACGAACAGCAGTTAGATCTACCATCAGAAAAACATAGAAACGGCGTTAAGCTACTAGTAGCAATGTAAACATGTTGGTGGCACTGTCTATGTCCAATTCGTGGTTAGCAGGTTAGGTTTTGGGTCAGTCTGTGTCAAAGCTGACGAAAACCTGATGACCTCGAATTTGACACAGACTTGCAGTGCCACCAACATATTATTCATACGTTGGAATTTCCACAGCCGCCCCTTATGGACTCTTTTAATGAACATGTATAAAAAATCTGAAGAATGCAACAACTGAAAATGGGTGCCTGAGAGAGACGGGAAGAGTTTCGCACTCCCCTGCAAAACTGGACCTTTAGAAAGTTTCTCCTTCTCAAAAACAAGTATAAATATTTCTTTAATTTAAACATCGATAGATATGTTAGTTCAACTGTGTCTGAATCAAAGTATTACTTAGCCTGGTGTTCATGTTTGTTAATTTAATCCAGTTTTTTTCTATTACCTTTACAAGACGCTTATCCATTACAGTGTACACCCTATGTATCAATATGCAAGAAAAGTGAAATTAATGAATTCCTCTTTGCGTTTTTGATAAATAAATGAGCAATCCAGGTATTTCATTTTCTAAAGTCCAAATTATATATTTACAAAATGGAGCAGCTGCTAATACACTATTCCTGTACCTTATGGAGCTACCATGGTCAAAATCTGACAAGAACGTTTTTCCAAAGTCAAAGCCAAAGCCGAGCGCAGCAGGTAGAATAATTTCCGATACAAGGCCGCTCGAACCTGATTAGCGATCACATTTTTGTGTGTTAGTGTAACACAACCCAAGCTATTGAATTATTAAAATATGGAAATGAGGCTCATTGCCAGCCCGCGGAGCTGTCCATCAAAAGTTGTGGGACGGACAGCAGGATCTGCTCTGTAGTACTCGCGCTGCGAATTATCCTGCCTGTTTCAATTTAAACGAGTGCTAAATAACACCTGCTTGGCCTTCCCGTTTTAGGCGGCCTTGTTCGACAACGAGGTGACAATGCCAAGCACTCTAACTGTGCGATTGTAATCAACAAGTACTGCGAATAACACCGGTAAATTCTCGTTGGCGCTGTAGTACATGTAAATTCTCCCGCGGCGGATTTTAAGTCTTCTCAAACTAGGCTGTTGCCAACCAGAGTATTTCTGCTGCATCCTAGTATTAAATGATAAAAGGTGAAATACTTGGATAGAATTTTCCAGATAGGATTATGTACCGGATATTCGAAAAATATCGAATCAGGGCAGGTCTTGGCTGGATAATTAAAGTTGGCAACATCGCTTCTCATGTTTGACAAATTCAAACAGACTTTTTGAAAAAAGCTTAAAAATAAGAAAGAGGGTTAACAGTTATGTTTAGACAGTATTATGATTATTAGGACCTCATTTTTATTGAAAAAGCATTTTACATCGAACCAAACTGAGCATGATCTTTTTACAGGTTATATGAATTGTAATGGTTTACTGCCCACAGCAATTCTGATTGCCTAATTAACTAAATGAATAATGTCAACATAAGCACAGAATTAAATAATTTATTTGTTGCAAGATCATCAATATTTTACATTAATAAATGCACTTGATGTGAGCAGAAATAACTAATAATTTGAGGGATAAAAGTTAGCATGAGATAAGGTAGGTTTCAGAAGGGTTACTTTCAAAGTGACAGATATGATAAATGTTCGCAAAGGCTAATACAATTTAATTTGTAACTGACTGATTTGAGCTTAGTACAAACATAATGTAAATAAAATGATACAGAATTATTTGTTTAGTACAGAAAGCATATGAGCGTTATGTATTAAAAGTATATAAGCCAGCAAACGGCAAATTAGCTGAAAAGTAAACGAAACGGAAAAACTGAAGACAACCGATCGAAAGACAAATGTACAGTGCATTAAAAAAAGTGATTTAAAAGCAGAGCAAAGTGTAGTGACATTTATTACAAGAAAAGGACAATTTTAGTAGTTAGCAAACCATAACATCAAAATTGTAGTCCAATTTAGAATCTAGTTGCTAAGTTACGAGACAGTCTTTTCTTTAGGATTACCAAACAAGTTAAAATTGTATATGTTGGCGCCGATTGAGCTCCACATTTTATTGCTTTAAATTATAAATAAAAAGTCCTTTGTAATACCAGTTGTGTGTAAAGTTATTCACCAGTGTGCAGGGCATCTTTCGGTATAGTTTGCCATGTGATAAGCGGTACAAGTGTAGCAATTTAGCCAGCAGCAAAATTCGTCTAACTGTGAGTAACTTCGGGGGCCCATTTCCATAAGTAAGCAGCATCGTCCATCAAAAATAGTATCTACTACGTGTAGAGAGAACTTTCAGGAGTCCGTGGGTGCATAAATTTAAACCAACAAGCCTTTCCCAAGGGCGTAATTCCCGTGGCGTCATTGGAAAGTGTATCCAGCGTGCGAAAGCTCTCCGATTAAAGTAGGATTTCACAGGAAGCCCTTGCAGCCGCCTCATAATTCGCAGGGTTCTTCAAGTTCAGACTGTGTACGAGGTGTAGTACCAGCTTTCAGTTGTCTAAGTCCGTCCAGCTTCGAGTAAATTAGATAGCGTCTCTATAAAGTGCGAGGTGATGCGGAATTTTCAGTTTTTGCCGGATGCAGAACCAAAATCTATCGCGCGTGGGTTTTGACGTCACACTAGAAACAAAGCGAGGTTAGCAGTTGCTACATCACAGAATTAATCGTATTTAAATGATGCTTGCTTGCCATTTTGGCGTTTAAAATTAAACTTTACGCTGTTTCTTGCGACCACAGATCATTTTGTTGTGGCAGTCAAATTTAGACGTTATAATTGTCAGATGTAAATTGTCCATTTGCCCTAATAATTGAGAGTAATTGCCATACAAGGAATTATTTGTCATACAAAGTATTTTTTTCTTAATTTTATAAATCGACACCCTGGGTTAAGAATTGCTTTATGTTCACCGAAGCTAAGCCCTAATTTATTGCTGATTAATAAAATAAGGAAAGAACAACAAACCGTTTAGTTTTTGTAATCAAATCACATTCTTTTAATTTGCCCTGAGTGTGATAGGCAATTCTCAATTGAAACTGAACAATTTAGAAAGTGCTAATAATTATAAATTTCATATTGTATTTAAAACCCCATTTATTTAAGCGAGGGTATTGCAGTATATGCACTAAGAGTATCTGCTGACCTTAGTTAGTTCTCCCCAAACGCGCAGCCGCTAGAGGCTCTGTGTGGATCAATTTCATGACCTGCCTTAATTTCCTTTTTCGATAGCGCAGTGAACAACTTTCTACAATATGGGGTATAGGTCCTCTTTAATTTCTTTTATTTATTTCTATTTTGTGCTTCTTTGCCGTTTTTATTCTGCACAGTTTTCTATATCGTCTGATCATCGTTGTTTTGACCTTTCTCTATTTCGGAGTTCTCTTACATGGCAACGATACCATCCTTCTACTTTAATCTGTCAACTTCCTTAGCAGTATTTTCTACTTTAGTTTTCTTTTTTATTCATTCTACTATATTTCTATCTTATGTATTATTTAAAAAATATGCTTTTCAGAGCTCTCTGATGGATCTGTACGTGAAAACTGGAAATGAGCGTGGGTTAAATAATGATTCTGCTATTACAGAAATTTGTATGATCATTTCCATTACTACTTACTTTAGTCAACTTTTATTATTTATTCGACGAATATACAGGCTGTCCAAGTTCAGTGCGCATTTTTGCTAACTTTGTTATTATAAGAGCTACAATGTCAGTTAAATGGACAAGCTAGTAGTAGTTTTTATGGCGACTGCAGTGGCGAAAACGACAAAACAATTATTGAGTATCGCATTTTCGAGGTAAGTACTTTTTTTGTTCAAACACCTTTACACATACTTTAATCTTAGTCGATGTAGAATCAAATTCTGAAGAAAATTCCCGTATTATATTGTCCGCAAAATTGAAACTAACCACATTATTTAAGAATAACTGTTTAAACCCTTTATAATCAAATAACCATGAAACAAAGGACATTTATTGCTGCATATTATTCTAATTACTATTTTAATCCAATTGCTAGTTAGTTATACTAGGTAAGGTTTTTAAACTTTGTGTTTACTACGTGTGATATGTTGGAAACATACCTAATATGACATAAAAATGAAAGCCAAACCCAAATATATTATAGGGAGAAGTTTCCGGACGGCCGATATGTTTTTATACTTTATAGAAAATTAAGAGAAAAATTAGACTTTTTCAAGAAAAAAAAAGTTAGCAGTCCGAGATTTCTCAAGAAAAGCGCGTTTCTCCATAGGCACTATTCATAGAATCGTG
Source organism: Agriotes lineatus (assembly GCA_940337035.1). Lineage (NCBI taxonomy): Eukaryota > Metazoa > Arthropoda > Insecta > Coleoptera > Elateridae > Agriotes > Agriotes lineatus. Next base: position 77,963 of record CALNHX010006731.1, read on the forward strand.
AAAAAACACAAATGTCTTTCTTATTAGTATCACTCAGTGCAGAGTTTAAACCCCCCCGAAAACGTAAGAGGAGTTATGTTCTCACAGTGGCTTATCAATGACTGTCAAGAAAATCGCAACTTCTTTAGGCATTGCTACATTTGCAATTCTCAGTAATACATATTTACAGACTATTTGCCTAATATTATACTTTACCCTTCATACAGTTGTGTTTGTAAGGTTGCATACGCCACTTTTAGGGAACTTCAGAATTTTGGATAAGTTAGGACGTCTGGAAAACACATTTTTGGAACATGCTTTTTTCTCCTGACAGTCATAAAAAAAGCAAGTTGCAAGCTTGTGTCGTGGACATCATATATTGTATGTGGATTATTACACTCTTCTGGACATTTTTGGCACTTTATGGAATTTCCCAAGCGAAATCAATAAGTTCCCAATATTTGCCAGTGAGTCATATGTTATCGAGTGAAAAGAACTTTTATTCGCAACCATATATGTAATAAGATCATTACTGACTTTTAAAAAGTTGGAAAATGAGCTATAACTTGTAACTTTCCAACCGGTCGGAAAAGTGATTACCGGTTGGAAATGAATCCATTCCCGACCGCTAAGTAGGTAGGGCAATGGGAATCTCGTTGATCCATTCATGCGCGATCCATTCCCGACCGCTGTGTAGGTAGGGACATTGGGAATCTCGTTGATCCATTCATGCGCGTCACAACCTGTCGTATCCTAATATAATAATTTTTCCAATTATTGTTTAGAATAAAGTGATAGCGAATAAAATAGTATACATACCACGGTGAAAAGTTTCATTCCTGTCTCGAGATAAAATTCACCTCGACGATTCGCCTCTCGGTTAACTACTTAATCTCTCGAGAGGAATGAAACACTTTCCACCTCGGTATGTAATATACTATTTCCAACGTGAAAGCTAGGGTGAATTAAGAAGCCTCTTTAAGCCTACGAGATCACTAAAAATAATATTACGGTTTCACCGTGAAGATAATACATATTTCACATGCAAACGTGAACTGTGAGGCCTACCACCAATTAGTTTAATGAGGTTCCTGGGCGAGTTCATCGTACATATAACATGTATTCAGCGACCCTAGTGAGATATATAAACTTCCGTTTGGTGCCCTCCATCTACGAGGATCTGCATCCCAAACTATCGTTTTGGCGGATTGTAGAGTCAACTCTTTTCTACGGTAACCTGTTGGAACTGTACATACTGAAGCCGCATTTGTTCTATCTACTGCTTACTATATAACTGCTGTTCAGCAACGTTTTGTTACTACCAGTTCGGATCTGCTGTTCCTTTGGAAATGTAAAAGTCGGATCAGTTTATTGAACTGTCACATGTACTTCCTGTTTTAACTGCACTACATTTTGTAATCCACCATTAAATGCTAAATCGCATCATACAAAGCACAATATTGCATCATCCTTTAATGCGCGATTCGGACATCGGCGCCGGCTTCCAAGTATGCGAGTCCGGAAATAACTTCGGGCTGATAGGAGCGAAGTAGAAGCGGCTTGAGGTAAAATGGCGGAGTTCGTAAAGATATTTTCGCGAACGCTCGTGTAATGTTAATATTTGACATTTTGTTTTAGCTTATGGGAACTGTAAATGCGCGTAAAATATAGCTCTGAGCTCGTAGTACTGTAAATCAAACTTTAACCTTTATCCATTCATAGCATATGCTAATGCCAAACTGTAAAAGCGAGTAGAATTTAACTGTTAACCCGTATCCATTCAAATTAAACATGAATCTTTATTATTGACGGCTTATGCTCTTTGCGTATGGCCGTTTTGTATATATTTTATTTGCATGTATGTAAAACAAAAGTATATGGTATATTACGTTCATATAAAGAGCAGTGCCTTTTGTTCAGATCTTGGTTGGAGTATTTATTGTCAGAATTGGAGGTGTGTACGAGACAAGCTCGGGGCAAAGCTGTGTTGGTTTTTCTATAGCCACAACTGAAGTAACACACAGGTCTTGCACATTGACGTCTGAGCGAGCTAGCATATTAAGGGCAATTACAATTAAAATAATAAGAAAGAATAGAAACTTCTCGCTTCGTATTAATTCCCAACGAGGGCTTTAACAAATGCCGCGCCTTATGGAACACGTAGAAGGTGAAGTATGTAAGACCTACAACGTTATACAAGCTTCAAAGTATTATTATCATGGTCATTAGAAATATTGATAAACGCACTATTTTGAAAGCAACTCGTAGTTGTTCTATTTGTTCTATTCCTCTTCTATCTTTCCCAGATTAAGATCCAGTCCTTCACTTCCCATCACCATGTGTTCTGTTTCATTTTAATTTCTTTAAGGCCTCCATCGATGTTCTCTGCTTATAGCTTCCAACTGAGCTTATCGGTAGTGCAAAGAATACAGTACAGTATCGCATACAGGATTGTGTAGTTTTTGCTACCAGTTTTTTTTAATTGTAAGCTCTTACTTTTTTTAAAAGTATTGCTTAATTACCCAACAGCCTTGAGTCGAGCAATAATTTGCTCACACAATACTTTAAATGCTACAATAAGGGTATGGTTTATTTCCCGACTCTCCCTCTCCATACTTTTAGCTTTTACTAATTGTCATAGCATTTCAACTACGTTGATGCTATATTGTCTTCTTTTCAGCTCTTTGTAACTGCAACAGTTCATAAAGAAAGACTGCCAGAACTTACAAAAACAGACCGAATTCTACAAAATGAGCTGACCCTAACAATGGAGATTTGAATGCTCGTGTAGCAAACGACATTGGAACGCACTAAATGTAAATCAAAGACTCAAATAAGATATCAATAGCTATATTAATAATTAACAATACCAAACTTAAAATTCAAGTAGCATATAACATTTTAGGCCAACAATTGATCATTGACTAGAGCAATATTGCTATGGTAAATAAAGTTTTTTGTATAAAAGCAACACAACAAAATATTTTTGATCTGAAATATGACTCTAGAGATTTAAATTACTGCAATACACAAAAATCGCCAAGACGACTCTTATAACAATATCTTCTAAACTTAATTTTTAAAATAATTTTCCTGCCGTTCTTGAATTTATTGAATTCCGAAAGTTTTCACTCAAGGTTATAAGCAAATTTGAGTGGCCTGCCTAATTAAAACTCGACGATACAGTGAAAAATATTATGGCGGTCTTTAAACATCGTAGAACTCATTTATCAATTTACGAGTTCAAAGAAAAATTTAGTAGATACTAACGATTTGTGACGAATATGAGGTTATGTGACAGAATATTAAAAAAGCAGATATGATTCCTTAGTAAATGTTTGGAATTATACGTTATATGTTCATTAATGTTACAATAAAATAGTTGTTATAAATAAGTCAGTTCCGTTGTTGTAATATTTACGATTTGGCATTGCTCAGCCTGACTACATCGCAATTGTGTGACATTCTATTGACGTTCCATAGCTTAGCTCTTGATTTAAGTACTGAAATTGATTAAACACAGCTAGCGAACATTCGACAACTTTCATCATTTCAAATATGTTTGGATATTGTAAAAACTACACACATTACAGCGTACAAGCCGAATTTGAACTAGTTGGAGGCTATAACCAACTTTCAGAGTAAAGATTTAAAAATGTATAAGTTTTGCAACTGTCGAAAGTTTAAACATTCATAGATCTATTCTCCTTAGCATAGAATTTCGGCTTAGACCGCGTAGTATTTCTAGATGAACACCCAGCATTCTTTGGCTTAATGTGCCTTGCACCTTGTGAAGTCGAGCAAAAACCCGCGCGATGGCCATGCTCTTTGGTGGCTCGTGTTGTTTGAGTATCTTGAGAACGAGGATACTTAGGCAGATTTGGCCGTTTTGCTGTTTGTGCATCCATATTCACTAACGTTTCGCAAGACCTTGCAGCTTGCATCATCAGAGTGAAAGTTGCTCGACTTCACAAGGTGCAAGGCACATTAAGCCAAAGAATGCTGGGTGTTCATCTAGAAATACTACGCGGTCTAAGCCGAAATTCTATGCTAAGGAGAATAATTCGAGTAACCGCGAAAGCCTCAAACAGTACATTCATAGATCTGTCATTTAAGTTAGAAACTTCATAACAGTTGATATCTGCTTAGGTTAAATTAAGGACAGAGTAAGTTTTGCTACAGTTTAAAATATTTAATTAGCTAATATGTGTTAATTGCATTTAATAATTTGTCAAGTTTTGTCAATCATTTCTAAAATAAGCCATGTTTGGTATTAAATAATAAGGAATTCTACAAACAATATAATATCCTAGTTCCATTTTTGGCTGAAATGGGCCAGAAGAAAATAGTTTGTAAAATAAAAGTTTCTTACATTTATGACAAATTGCTATCAGCACCCATTTCTTTATTTCCCCAGTTACATTGGACCTCGGATATCTCTATGCTTGGGCCATGGTATTGTTGACACATTCAAAGAAAAGTAGTCAAACATAAACGTCTATTAATACTCATATGTTTCAAAACAAGATAACTTCCTTAGTCAAGTATAACAAAATGTATATATATTTATTTATTTATTTTAGAAAGTAGCCAACAGATCAACCAATTACAGGTATTAACTAGTTAGATTGTATGTACAAGTGTGATTATATTCTTCTAGGTGGACGACTAAGTGGTTAAGACCTGCTGCGAGCCATGTCACTCGTGGAAGTCGACTGGTGGCCTATAAGCGATGTCGCAAGCCTGATTCAGCCTCCTGCGAAGGTTTTTAAAATGGCTAACATTTTAATCCTGTGAACAAAACAAACAATACCAGCGTCTGTAATTACTGTGTTGTACTGAAACAAATTGATAGTTACTGGGTAATAGAGCGCTCTAGTATTCGTCAATGTCGAAGGTGAATTCACCTCTGTGCGGATTATTCTAATATAATTTTGTAACGGGCGATTTCGGATTAGTTTACATGGGCAGCCGCTTCGTGAATTCGTGTTTACAGTGAAATTCCAGACTTACACCTAGAAGCCCCAGGAAGTTGAATAATTCATGTAGCGTTCAACGCCCCAGAATTGCAACTTCCTTTGAGGGTTTTAAGTTATAGTATACAAAGTGATCGGAATATGCCACGGGGAATACAGACACTTCATCTCAACCAGCACCGGTTTCCAAATCGGTGGTTTAGGTGAAACCTCGACACTTGAACCGACGCCAAGCGTTCACCAGGTCAAGACAGGACGTTTTGCGGGCGGAAACATAACTCGTCACACACCAGCGCCGAAGTTCGGTCGGGGTTTCGAGAAACTAGAGCCTTGTGCACAACAAAGCTAGGTTCTTCGGGTTTAGGAGAGGTTATTGGTTGGAGCAGGCGGGCTCGAAGAGTTGTTTATACTGCCCGGAGCGCGTGCTTGTACACACTGTTGGAACCAGTGTTATCTTGAATTTAAGCTGGGGTATTCGAATAGTGTGACAGACAGCTACGTTAAAGACCCGCGCCGCAGAGCCGCGCATCGCGCGTAACCCACTTAAATCGTGGAATACAATGCCTAATTAAAATTTATCAAGATAGGGTCATGCATATTAGAAATAGATAAAATTAATTGTATGCCAAAATTTGCCTCGTAACTATTATTACAACGCCTTGAAAAATGTATTAATTACTTTCCCAAAGTAGCTCAGAAATGCGTTTTTAGGATAGAAGTTGTTGAAAAAATAATTTATCTAGAATAGATCAATAATATGGGTTTATAGACCTGACTTTCGGAAGTAAAACAACTGTTTTTCGCCCTCGGGCAATAAAACTCTTTGTCGTCCGCTGAGATCATATTATTTAAAAGCAGTCATTAATGGAAACCATAGTTAAAAAGATAATATTCGCCTAAAATAACTTAAGAATTGTCCTGCTCTCCTTGGCAGAGATTTATATAATATAGATCTCCTTTTTTAAATAAAATGTTGTTAGTACGTATAGTTTTGTATACACTACAGGCGTACTCAGCGTCGTGTTATAGCGCTGGGTGCTCCGCACCTCCTGATACAACTTTTACGCCGCGGACCAAAAATTCCTGTTTTACGTTGTTGATACATAAATAACTATTCGACAAGCTGTATAAAAACGCATTTTTGACAAACCGCATTAGTGACAGTTCTGAACAAGAACGGCCAATTCTTTTGCAATTTCGACTTCCGCCGGATATGACAACATGGATATTGAGAACATCCATATCGTTGAACTGGTGGGGCTATATAAAGTCATTATATGCTGGTTTCATATGATGAATGTGTTGCATGTTGTAAATGTTCCTCGTCTTCAGAAGACAGAAATTGTGTATCTATTCTGCTGTGTTTCTTTTTTCTACGTACTTTTGTGCCTATTTTAAGGCAATCGTAACCAGTCGTCGTGGATTGCATCACGAGAATTAGTTATTAAGCATTTCATTGTGTCATGATATGTGACGTCATGAACGTAGTTGTGTAGATTGCCAATCCAGATTAGAGCTAAACTTTTCACCAGGGACGTTGCTCTTTGAGGCTGCTCCCTGATGCCGCTTCTTTTAAAAAATAATTTAAATTACAGCTAGAGTGTGTTTAGATTATGTT